>MCFE01000897.1:0-27792 GCA_002104905.1 Basidiobolus meristosporus CBS 931.73
TGGTCGCGCTCTCTTCGGTAACCTTCCGCCGAAGCACCAACAGATGGAGGACCACTACTTTGGCCAGATGCCAAGCAGAGTGATCGCCACCTTGAGCGAGACTGAGCTGGAGAGTTACAAACTCGGGGTCCCAATCAAGACCAGACACAACGAGGTTGCCCCATCGCAGTTTGAGATGGCGCCAATCTTCGAGGAGGCCTCGATCGCGGTTGATCACAACTTGATCACCATGGAGGTGCTCCACAAGGTGGCGCACAGACACAACCTGAAGGTCCTATTCCACGAGAAGCCGTTCAAGGGAATCAATGGATCTGGCAAGCACTGCAACTGGTCGCTCTCCACGGACCGCGGGGAGAACCTGCTTGACCCCACGGTCAAGCCAGAGACCAACTACCAATTCCTTCTGTTCCTTGTTGCCGTACTTCACGCGGTGCACAAGCATGGTGGTCTTCTGCGCACCACCATTTCCAGCGCGTCGAACGATCATCGCCTTGGAGCGGCTGAAGCGCCGCCTGGAATCGTGTCCGCCTTCCTGGGCGAGCAGTTGAGCGAGGTCCTTGATGCGGTGGAGGAGGCCCGCCCTATCAAGACTTTCTCCCGACCCCATATCCAATCGGTGAAGCTTGGAGGCACTAGTCTCGACGTCAAGGTTGCCTCACTTCCCAGCATCACCCGTGATCTGACCGATCGTAATCGTACATCTCCATTCGCCTTCACCGGGAACAAGTTCGAGTTCCGTGCGGTTGGATCCAAACAGTCCCCCTCGTTCCCAGTCACCGTACTCAACGCGGCTGTGGCCTCTGCCCTCAACGAGATCACCGAGGAACTGATCAAGGAGAAGGGTGACAAGCCGATGGTCTCGGACGCTGACAAACTCAACGTCATCAAGAAGTACATCGCCTCCACCAAGCCCATCCGCTTCGAGCGGGACAACTACTCCGATGAGTGGGTGCAGGAGGCCGAACGCCGCGGACTTCCCAACCTCAGGAACTCTCCAGATGCATTTGAGCAGCTGATGACTGCTGAATCGAAGAAGATGCTGGTCGAGGAGACCGGGGTGTTCACCGAGTCCGAACTCAACTCCAGATACCACATTATGAAGGAGCGGTATGCCAAGGATTTGATCGTGGAGGCCAACACGCTGAAAACCTTGGTCCAGCAACAAATCCTACCGAGCACTTACGAGTACAGAAAGGAGCTTGCGCTCGGGGCCAAGTGTATGTCGGATATTGGCGTAGACGCTTCTGCTGAAACCTCCCTTCTAACCGACCTATCAGAAACGCTCTCCGGCTTCCACGAACTGATAGCTGAACTTACCGAGGCGGTTAAAGATGTGGAGTCGGATGAGCACGAACAGGCCAAGAAAGCCTGCAAAAACCTCCTCCCCCTCATGGAGAAAATCACCACCCGAACCAACAAACTGGAGGAAGCGGTGGCTGACAAGCATTGGGCCCTCCCGAAGAGTACCGAGCTTTTGTTCTACTAATACCCGACGACCCCCCCATTTAACTACCATTCCCCGTCCTCGCTTGTTTTGATATGGCCGCTTTAATAAAATTTCCTTGGTTTGAATGTAGACCATTCTAGCTATCTGTGGGAGTGGGGTTTCGAGGCCTTGGCTTTTCGACGCTGGCGTCGACGTGAGTCCTTCTTGGAAACTCGTTCGTTGGGATTCCCGGAGGATTTTTTCGTGTCCTTGGGCGGTCTGGCGACATGCTTTTCCCAAACCTCCTGGAGAACGATCGGCTCGGGGTAATCCCGGCCAATAACACAATTCGCCTTCTGCTGGACATCGTGGGGCATCTTCCACGGAGTGTGGATATGCTTGACAGGGACGTCTCGAAGCTCCGGACACCACATCGCGACGTACTTTCCCTCCGGGTCGTAATCCTTGGCTTGTTTGATCATGTTGAAGTGTCGGTTCTCTCGGGGGTCGTTTCCGACTCCGGCCACTGAAAACCACCCTTGATCAGTACAAGTGCCCAGGTTACGCGCTGATCCCTGTCCCACTTACCGTATTGCCAATTCCCGTAGTTCGAGCACGGGTCGTAATCCAGCAGATGGGTCTCGAACCATTCCCCACCGAACCTCCAATCGACCCGCAGATCCTTCGCCAGGAAACTTGCCACGTTCTGTCTACCCCGATTGCTCATGTAGCTAGGTGGATCTCAGGTTAATTCCGTTCACAAATCAAGTCTCCCCCCGTTGGGTTGCTTACCCGGTATTTCGCAGCTCCCGCATGTTCGCATCGACCCACGGGATCCCGGTTTCTCCGTGGATCCACGCCTTCATCAGGTTGGGGTCGACCTTCCAGGACGGCTGGTCGTCTGACCGGTTGGCCAACACTCCATCCCGGTGGAAGATCCCGTTCCCGTACTTCCCGCCCACAAACCAGAAGTAATCCCTCCAGAGTAACTCGAACCGGATCCAATAGGTGGAGATGTTCGCCTCATTACTATCCTCGTACGCCTCCACCTGCTTCAGGATCTCTCGGGGTGACAAGCAGCCCAGGGCTAACCAGGGGGATAGTTTGCTGGAGTAATCGGTGCCCAGCAGGCCGTTACGCGTTTCCTTGTAGGTGGAGATGCTCTTCGTGTTCCATACCCAGTCGGTTAATCGCTCGATGGCCTGATCTTCGCCTCCCCCGAAAGGGAATACTGTCCGCAAATCCGGGGCGGTATCGACCACTCCCATGGACGGAAGCAGATGGTCCGCATCCACGGTGAGCATCTGGTCCAACAGATCATTCCCGGGGAGGGGTTTGAGCTTCTTTGGGGTAGGTAGGACAGGCCTGAACGGTGTATCCATAGATTCTACCGCCTTACGAAATTTAGTATACACGTCTGGTAGGTCTTCCATTGGGAACGGAAGATCCTCAGGATGTACCAGGGTGGCACCGTGGAAAGACTCAACCGGAGCATTCATCCGGTGGATAAGCTTTTGTTGGACGCGAATCTCCTCGTCGGTTACCTGTAGCTAGGGTGTAAATGGGTGGCCAACAGGGTGGATGAAAAGCGGGTTGAACTTACTTCTTCCTGCAGGTAAACAGCCTCGACGTCATACTCCGGGAGTAGTTCGTCGGCTACTCTTGGTAGGAACTCCTCGGGTGGCTCCAGCGCGATAAGCAGTTCGCTTCCCAATTTCTTCAGATTGGTCTTTAAATTCAGCACCGACTCGACGAGAAACCTGACGGTGACGATTTGATTCGATCGGTTGACCAGTGGCAAGAGGTTAAGGTTAAGCTACTGGAGAGGCCTACCTGGTTCTCAGCTTGCTGCTTCGCGGCAGGTTGAACAGCCGGCTCTTCGGCTCCGCATAGTCTTTCCCCCGGGCTCTGGTTAGGTTGACTTGGCGTGGGTCAAAGCAGTAGACGGGGAGCATGTGGGTGGCCGTAGGATGGGAATTCGCGTAATGCAATATGGGGTTATCTCGGATTCGTAGATCATGCCGGAACAGGCAAATGATTACCGAACGTCTAGTTGGTGTGGAGTGCAACATGATGGAATTCACCATCGCTCGCTATATCCCCTTTTATATAAGTGATGACTACTGGACGTGACGCCATTACGATCCCGCGATGAAGATGTCGTGGAGGGGGGGGGTGTAGATCGTAGATGCTGCTTGTGTTCCTTGATTCTCCAAAAGCTGCTATCTGGTTGGTTGGTTTTGTATCGGTACTCCTGCCAGACCATGACCCTATCAGATGGGTAGGTTCCTACCCCTACCCCTAAGCTGGAGGGTGACTTGAAATTGGGTGTTACTCATCTCCGATCCCAGTGATCTGGGTAGGCCGGAGTCACATGATGATCGGGGAACCCAGCAAGTCAATTATTGAACAGGATGATGTATCACCATCACCATCATCACCCTAAACCCCGCTAACATTGTGGCCATGGGAGTAGTCAATACAACCTCATGGCAATCATGACGACCCCCCCAAATAAAGTTATCAACGCCTTAACTGAGTGGTACTCCTACCAAATATGATGACAGTCAGCTGACTTACTCCCAAGATATTTCCACCTGAAATCTGACCAAAAAATCCCACAAAATACTGGCAATACTGTAACCAAGTTTGGTATTTCTCACAGGCATTGTTGGCAACTGCTTGGGCCAGATGGTATATTGGTTTTGTATATTCTCCCAGCTATAGATGCTGAATAATATGGACTTTCACCAGGTGCTCATGCTTCTGGGTAAGCCTGGGAGATATCATCAGTGTCCAGGAGAACAAGTAGATTGTGTGGCTCTCACTTCTTGATCTATCAAATGTGAAGATGATAATTATACTTTTGCATGGTCTTAGCAGAACAAGCACACAATACTCATTGGAAGGTCCCAGTGTTGGAAATTTTGCAATTACACCTTGGTACTCACTTAATTCAATAACTTGAACACAGCCTACAAATCCTACTGTATTCTACCCAAGTTTCTTGTAGGGACTTACCTGGAATATTTCACCAAACACTGGGTGCCCATGATATGAAGAAGTCTCAAAGCTGTCCAATGAGCTCACACTTTGTACATATGCATCTAAGGCCCTCCTAAGCATATTCAGTGTGTTGTTTACCTGGTCCATGTAAAGTCATGTCCCAGGTACCATATGGCTTAGGCAAGATACTTCAACTAAGGCCCAACAAAAAATCCAGAGAAGCTTTTTGGATTTGTAAGCTTTGATCTCAGTTACTATGACAAGTAAATATTCAGGTGGATTTACAAAATCTACTATCCTGAGCCTTCTGGAGCACTATTACCAGTATCACTTAGCCACTGAGAGAAGTACATAAAGGAGACACTGCTTAAACAAAAATTCATCATCCCTGTTTTAATATTGCAGCTGGTTGATTAGTGTTCTCACTTCTACTGGCTTCTAACTAAGCTTCCAATCCAATATCAGAGGAGACTCTCAGGAAACCATGCTGACAGCCAACTGTCCTTGGAAGCACTACCTATGAGGACCATTCAGAGCATTTATCTTTTACTTATTTGATTCTTTCCCATATTAATACTTGTACAGACAAAGAAACTTTTTGTCTTTGTAACTGTTGAGCAAGTTGCATTCCTGTCTAGAGCCTGCTGGTGAGTCTCACCACTATTGTGGCTTTGGAAGCTTAGGTCATTTTCATATCAATGGATGCTGAGCCCAGCTAGTACCATTTAATTGCACATAGATAATACTGAAAAGCAACAAGAAAATGTTCCAGAAATGAATGTGAGAGTGGGAGAAGATGCATTGACTAGCAATATGCAATCTGACATCTAAAATTAGCAGGTTATTATCAATAGTGGAGTTTAGCTCCTTGTAAAATGGAAAAAATGCTCCCAACTTCAGTTAGTAGGAAACTGAGCAAGTTACCCAGCCAAAGATCAGCAATTTGCAGGACCTAGTGAAAGGCCTGTGACTAAGAGGTAGTGATGCAGTTAGGCCACTGTGTAAAAATCATTTGAGAAAAAATTACATTGCTGATCCCACCAAAAATGTGATCAAAATTACTCATCATAACAAGCACCAAGTTGCTATTGATTAGTTTTCTGCCTTTTTCTGGCCTTCTGATCTCAGACACTCTATTATATCTTGCACTTGTGCATATTGACTAGCTATTGCCTCTTTCTCACACTCCTTACTTGCTGACTTGACCAATGCTCTTACTTTTCAAGCATACACATTGATTTACTTCTGTTAAAGGCTCAGTTATAACTCAAATAAAGATTGTACTGACCTATACAAGTCCCTATACCTAAAGCAAATATTAAGCCCAACCTCACACATGACAAGTAATTTGATTAAAATCTGCCATTCAATAAGTGTCTCCACCATAATAACCTTTGGCAGGAGAACAACATATTTTTATGCAATGAGACAACATCAAAGGGGAAAAATCTCAAGGATGCTTTATGGAGCCAAGTGAGCCAATTAATCCGTCAATTAGTGAATGATGTAATTTTGAGGCTAGAGAAGTGGCATGCTAACCAGTATCAGTAATGGTAGCATGGAAGATTTGCTGCATCTTCTGGACAAAATCAGTCTGGGATGCAACATACTATGCACATGGTGCAATTGGGCAATCATCATGCTGCTATTGACATATGACACCAAAAACTATCCTGCTACCAGCATATGTAAAAAGCTGTATGGCATTTGCATCAGAGAGTGCCACCATTGCAAGGTGTCTACCTTGTCAGGAGTCCGCCATTATAGGAGAAGAGTGTTGTTACCATTCTGAATTAATTCCTCCAATACCATGTCCAAAGAAGCTCATACAGTCTGGTAAAATCTGCAAGGCTATAAAGTACTGTACTCAGTACTCATCAAGTGCAAACATATCTGTTACATTTGATGGTAAACATTACAAGCAACTAGGAAGGAAGGTCTGCTCTGAAGATATCTATGGCCATACCATTGACTTTGCACCAGATTGGTCATCATTGAAGAAGTACTCTACCAGTAAATCCTGCTTGCCACTGATTCTCATAAACCTAAATCTACCACTAATCTTATGATATCACAGCAGAAATCTGATGCAAGCTTAACTGGAGTACTCTATGAAAGCCTTCCATTGATATTAAGTAGTTCAATACATTATTTGGTATTTGCACCTCACATGACCTATTCACATGATCAGATGACCCCTGGCATATCCCCATGTGATATTCTAGTCTGTTCTTTGGTAATTTCCTATCTTGGCACACTTACTATGCCTCACCCCTGAACCCCATCATTATTAGCCAATATTTCTTGGCATCCATACTGCCAAGAAGTATATAGAGTCTTAACCCCCCTTATGTATTCCTCAGTCTGATAAATACAGTTCTGGAATAAACAGCCTTGGCTTTGAATTCACCTTTCATTGCTAATCCACACCTAAGTCCTTTCCTGGTCATGCCTTGCATAGCTCTACTCTCCTGCCTTTATTGTATGAGTCTTGGAGATATTGGAAGTGATTGCAAGAACAAGTAAATTTTATGGTTCTCACTCAACAATTTATTCAATGTAAAAGTAGTATGTATACTTTTACATGGTCTTGGCATAACAAACATGTAGAACTGGCTTAGGAAGATCCCAAAAACCTGTGTGCAAAGTTTGAGGCTGTTTGGCCAACTTTCACAATCTTCATGCTTTGGGTACCTAGTGCCAGCAACTTGACTTGTCTTCCTATCTCCCCACACATCTGCTCCATAGGAAACTCCAAAAAGGTGAAGCAAAGCCCAATATTCTCCACACACTGTGCAAGATGGAGTAGAGAATAGGTACAGTAGTGGCAGAGATCTATGCATTCAGCTTTATGTTTGTAGTATAGCCACTCAAATCCCATCACAAACTCCTCACACAACAGCTGTAGATGCGTCAAGTTGGCATTGGTGGTCCTCTTCTGGATAAATATTCCTACAATGTCCATATAAGACTCCCAATGCTTCCAATGTACTCTTGGTAGGAATGGCTTCAGAAGACCATGTAAAAGTATAAATGCTACCTTTACACTCAATAAATCATCAAGTGAAAAATATATAATCTACTTTTTCTCAAAATAGATATCTTTGAGTACAGTTGATTCTTATCCAAGTTTGCTCTTGTCCAGGCAGAGATGCTTTTCTGACCTTTTAACTATTGATTGAAGCTTCATTCTTATCAAGTCTCTGCAGGTGGAGTCTATAGTTGTCTTGACTTTGGGAGCTTTGGTATATTGCATTTCTGAGGATGCTAAGCCAAGCACATACTTCTGATACAACACCTGCTAAGTTGAGCATTGTAGATCAATACTTTTCTCCTGACAAGCTTGTGACTTTATTCCCCTTCACATTAGAGTAGAGACAAGACCAAAGAGTTTCTAGTAATTATGTGTCAGAGGTTATTGCAGCTAATGAACACCCTGTACACAAAGCACTTGAGAAATATTGGACATATCTCTCCCAAGGACTTATATACAACTGCACCGCATACACATGTATATAGAACACAATATCCCTGTTGGCTTGATTTACTTTCATATATGTCCCAACAAAAAAAAAGTCAACTTATTTGGTTCCCAACCAAACCCTCCACACAACTCTGCAGAAGTACAGTTGGGTAGCAATTTGTTTGGCATTTTGTGCAACAAGCAAGGCTACATTAAAAAGGCAATGTTGACATTATGCCCATAGAAGGTAATGATGCTGACTCCTTGGGCTCCCACACTTGTAGTGAGTTGTCAACCTTTGCAGAGCTGCAAGCTGCCAACCATGCTCAGTTGGATGAGAATGTATTAAATGCACTACCTCCAGTTGAAACTCAACATATGATCATTCCATTATCACCACCACCAGTACTTGCAAGTATCTATCAGCTCATACCAGAGCATTAATGCAGTGCAGTGGTGTATAAGTCCAAGGGAGAGATACATCCAACACTTCTCAAGTGTTTTGTGTGCGGGGTGTTCACTGGGTGCAATAACCTCTGGCAAAAGCTTGCTAGGAATAATTGGGTTCTGTCTCTAATCTAATGTGAAGAGGAATAAAGCCACAATCTTGTCAAGGGAACACTATTGAGCTACAATCCCCAACTAAGTTGGCATCATAACAAAAGTATGTGCTGGGTTCAGCGTCCCTGGAGATGACAATGTACTAAAGCTTCCAAAGTCAAAACAACTGTAAACTCCACCAGCAGGGACTTGATAAGAATGCAGCTGTGGTCAATAGTTACAAAGACAGAAAAGTGTCTTTGCCTGTACAAGAACAAACTTGGGAAAGAATCAAATATAATAAAAGATACCTACTCTGAGCATTCCACACAAGTAGTGCCTCAAAGGTCAGTTTGCTGTCAGCGCGGTTTCCTGGGAGTGTCCTGTGGTCTGGGGTTGGAAGTTCAGGTAGCAGCAGGTAGCAGTGATCACACTAATCAACAAGTTGGTATATTGATAAAAGGGTTGATGATTAATTGTTGAGGGATAGCCTCCCTTATATACTTTTCTCACTGGCTAAGTGATTACTAATCATGGTGTTCCAGAAGGTTCCGGATATCAATAGAAATCTTAATGACATCAGAATGACCCAAGAATGTTCCAAGTAGGTGCCCAAAGGTTCTAAGAGGCACAGCACATCCAACCAATCAGGAATCAGTATTCTGAAACCTGTGTAACATAGGAATACCATATATGGTATGGAAATGGTAGGGATGGTAACACGGGTTGATCATGTGTCATGGGTACTGGCGCGGGTACTTACCTAATATAGAAGCACTTATAGCTAGTAATCTTACATAAAGTGAGGGGTAACTTATGCAATAAGGTAAGCAGGTGTGATCGCCAACCGGCTTCAGGGATAGTACTGATTGGGTAAGACAAATGGCATAAAACTAAAATAAGTGTAGTAGAGATATAGGGAAGTAGAAAATAAGGGAATGAGCACATCTGTCTGTGGGTGTCACTGTCACCCCACTACATCCACCCCCCTCTCAGCATTGAACTTGGGTCAAAGCAAACTAATCTTGATGTGCAAAATTCCTATGCTTGAATAACTTAAGTTGGTTTCCAGCAACTGGTGCTCTCAGCTGGGTGTTGTCAAGCTTGGATATGTAATAACTTCCATTTCCAATCACTTTGGAGATGAGATAGGGGCCAGTCCATTTGTTGTCAAACTTCCAACTCCATTGTTTGTCCAAGGTGGAATCATAGAGTAATACTCGGTCTCCTAGTGATAGTGGTTTTGGTCTTGTTGGGTGTGATTTGTCAAAGGGCACCTTGTTTTTCAGTTGTGTATCCTTAAGTTGTTCAGCAGCTCTGCTGATATTCAAGTCATGGTGATCAAGTGGCTGTATGCAAGTTGCAAGGTCTTCAGTCTGCATATTGGATCTCCAATTCAATGAGTTCCAAGTGACGGTGTTTAACTCAACTGGTAGTATGCAGTCATGTCCATAGAGTAGCTTGAATGGCAATAATCCAGTTGTTCTCTTGGTAGTAATTCTATCTGCCCAGAGTGCAAGATGTAATTGCTGTGGCCACAGTGTTGTGTTATTCTCACAGGTCTTGACAAGTGAGTTCACCAATGGTTCATGTCCTCTCTCTATCATTCCACTGGCTTGAGGGTGGTAAGCTGTTGTAAAAGCAATGTGTATCTTGTACTTTGAGCACAACTCCTGGATCATTTGGGATGTCATCACTCCTCTGTCAGCAACACATTGTTAGATGCAGCCAAATCTGCAGATGATGTCTTAAAGTATAAATCCCCATATGGTATGGCTCTTGTTGTTGGGCAAGGCTCAAGCCTCTGCCCATCCACTAAGGTCATCTCTAGCAACAATCAGGTACTTTTTTGATCCAGCTGTTGGTATGTGGACAAGGTCAATACCAACCTTTTGCCATAGACAGATTGTGTAAGTAGGATGCAGTGGTTCTTCATAACGCTTGGAGGATCTCTTCTAGCAGGCTACACATGACTCAACAAAGTGTTGGATATCATAGTACATGTTTTCCCAGTAGTACCTCTGAGCTGTGGTATTGTAGGTGGCTTCTTGTCCTCTATGTCCTCCTGGTTCTCCTTGGTGGATACTTGTCATGATGTCCAGTTGCTCTTGTGGGGTAGTGACTACTCTTCTTGGCATAAGTCCAGGCTTCACTTGCTTGAGGAGAAGATCATCTTTGAGATAGTATTGGTGTGCCTTCTTCCTGAGTTTTCTAAACTCCTGAATTTCCATCCAACTAGGTTTCTTAAGTGTCCTTAGATATTCCTTGATTAGACTCCAGGTAGTTCTCTCATGGTCTTTGATGGTAATCTGTTGGATCTCTGCATCAATAATGCCATCAAAGTGAGGGTCCAAGTCTTCAAATAATTGTGGTCCCTTCCTGGAGAATGCATTAGCCACAACATTTGTCTTGCCAGGGATATGTCTGACCTCAAAGTCAAACATTTTCAGCCATGCCATCCATTGGTTTGTGGCATCATCAGGTAGGTCAGGTTTGTTGATCATTCCTATAAGTGGCTTGGCATCTGTTTCCAGGATGAAATGTGTCATGCAGAGTTGTAACTTCAGTTTCCCCAGCATCTTCACAACTCCTAGCAGCTCTCTCTTAATCTGTGAGTATCATTGTTCTCTAGGAGAGAATAGGCAGCTCTCATATCTGCAGGCATTGCAGTTGCCATCTTCATCATCTTGGCCAAGTAGTGCTCCAGCTCCTATAGGGCTTGCATACACTGTCAAAATAGGTGGGCATTCAGTGTTCTGATAGTCATGAGGTCTTAGAACTGGTGGAGATACCAAGGCCTCTTTCAGTAATTGCATGGCTTCTTCTTGCTCTTCTCCCCAGATAAATGGGGTATTCTTTCTCTGTAGTTGGTAGATTGGTTCTGCTATCTCAGAAAATCTTGGGATCCAGATCCTAAAGAGCCCACAAGCTGCTACAAAGCCACAAGCTTGTGTTAGAATTGTGGGGGTAGGCCAGTTGCATATCTTTTGTGTCTTGGGGCCTCCAGGTGAACAACCATAGGTGTTGCATTTTTGTCCAACAATGGATATCTCTGATACACCAAAGCTGCTTTTCTCACCACTGATGGTGAGTCCAGCTTCTTCAATGGCTCCTAATATGGCATCATTGTCTGAAATATGGTCATTGACAAACTCTCTTACTCCAGGCATAACTTCAGTGGTGTCCCGGGTTTTTAGTCCTTGGATGCCTATATCATCAACAAAGACAGCAAGTTTTTTAGCTCTAAACTGGTACAGCACATTCACCATGCATCTCTGGAACTGAGCCATGGAGTTTGTAGCCCATTGGCTGAGTCTTGTCATCCTTAAAAGTCCAAATAGTGTCTGTAGTGCAAACATATCTCTTGATGTCTCATCAAGGGGAATCTGGTCATATCCTGAGTAGAGGTTGTATGTTGAGTAGATGGAGTGACCACAAAAGCTTTCTGCAAAGTCATCAATAGATGGAGGTATAGCAGCATCTCTGATAGTGGCAGCATTTGCAGGTTGCATGTCTTGAATGAATTGGAGCGTTCCATTCTTCTTTTTGGTCACAAGCCATCTGTTAGCATAGGGTCCATGGCAAGGTTCTAGGATACCAGCTTCTATCTTCTTCTTCAGTAGGTCATGCACATCAGCTTGGAGTCCTCTGGGCAGTGGGTGAGGCTTAAATGACCAGGGTGTGTGGGGCACTGTATGAATCTTGATGGGTTTTTCAACCAATGTCTTTAAGAGCCTCATCTCCTTGTCATTATATGAGAAGACCTTATCATGCCTTTTCAAGGTTTCTTCAAATAATAGTATCTCCTCTGGTGTAAGGTTCCAACACCAATGATAAGTTGCTTAAGTCTCTCAGATGTAAGTTGTATATCTTCTGGTGTTTCTTCTGGTGGTCTAATGTAATCAGCAGGTCAAGATTCATCAGTCAAAGGGGTAAGTGATGGTCTAATCTTCTGTTCTACTGTCTTGTATTTTGTCCAAACTATAGCTGTCTGCTCCTGTATACCTAATGAGCAGCTCCAAATATTGGTGTGTATATTGTCAGGCTCCCCATCTTCTTCCATAACAAGATGTGTCTTCTGGCAAGCAGTAGACTTGTTCCATCATACCATGCCAGGGTGCACAGCGCAATCTGTGGTTGTAGAGAACAATTGGGCGCAATTGTATAGCTACCAGAAGGCAGGATTGTTCTCGGACGTTTTTGCACTATACAGGACAACCTTGCACACTATGGCACAATCTGACACAACAAGGTTGGCATGGATGATTGTGCCAACTCATAATGTTTACATCACATGCGCAATTGGATACTGCTATTATGGCAGGTAAAATCCGGTATTTTGATATGTTTCTTTAATGTAAATGGAAATAAATGTGTATAACACTATAAACTACACTGATACTTACCATTTTGGTTACCCTCACTCCAATTGGACAGTATCTCAGTGGTTAATTGGTCCAAAAGTATCCTGAAGCTGGCAGCCCCCAATTGGCTCATTGACTTCTAAAAAAGCTACCTGATTTGCCATGAAATATCCCATTTGCCCATTGAGCAAGTGAATCCCTGATCTTAGTGATTGGACAAGGTGTCATAGCTAGCACGCAAGCAATTGTGTAGGTGCAAAACAGATCCAATAGCTGCACTAGTATTACAGATGACATGTATATGCAGGGTGTTTATTTATAGGGGTTCTGTCTCAAATGTGAGACGACCTTGATATTACTTATATCAAAAATTTGATGATCACTGATTTGCAATGGCTTGATTTGGATTGCAAAAAAAATGGGTTGTTGGGATCATTACAAATGTGAGCAATTCAAAGCAATTGCATCATCTTCTCCTGGGTTTTTTTCTCACAGGGATTACTACTGAAGCATTTGGTAGTGACTCACTTTGCACACCTATACTACTTCCTGGCTGACTATCATCTTGGCTACTTGTGTATTTGTAGTGAGTATTTTGCCTCCTAGTTGATGAGTGCAATGCTGCAGCTTGGCCGCGCTGAATTGCTCCAACTGAACCAACTGAACCGGCCTGTAGTGCCATGCACTGACAAGTTCTTTTACTTGCCAAGGGCTCCGGTGGTTGAGGCACTTCATGTTGGTCAACATCAGTCAGTTCACCAGAAGTAACTTGCTGATGGTCAGGCAAAACGGCACACGCAGGTGCACCTTGACACGTTGGGATGGCCCTTGGCTGAGTTTGATGTGATGCTGCATGTTGACGCAACTCAGTCCGCTCCAATGGACTTGTGTCTAAATGAGCAGCTTGGCAAGTTCTTGTAGTTTTGCTCTGAAGCGCACACGTTGACCCAATGCACATTGACTCAATGCGCATTGACTCAATGTGGGGCATTCTGGTAAAGGGTTTTGGCATGGTCTGGACTGACATGCGCCGGCGCACTGTGATTGCAAGAGATGGTAGGGTATCCAGCAAGGCGTGCTGGCGCAATCTGGACAATGTTGCTTGCGGTCTGTATTCTTCCTCCTGAAGTTCACCATCTGATTCCTCAAGGTATTCACTTACCCTCTGTCTGATACTTTGGAGCTGTTGCCTGGATGAGTCCTGTGTATATTGCTCTTGGAAGCCACTTAGCTCTACTAATATATCACGTAGTACATTAGTCATTTGAGGCAAAAACTCATTCAAAATCTCTTTGGTTCCCAAAGTTGAGGCACAAACGGACGCGTCCGGCCCGTACTGTGCAAATTGCGCGCAAAATTGTTCCCGTGCAGCTTCTTTGTCAAATCCCCTCACTCTCAGCTCATTCTTGATTTCAATACTTGTCTTGTTATATATCTTCTTACATACATTGGCTGGCATTTTGATGTAGAACTCTTGCCACAGCTTTCTACTCAAATTCTTCCATCTTTATCAACTCTCTGAGGTATCTAGTTCTGCTAGATTAATCAGTAGTGCCCAAATATCTGTATGAAGGCTCATCATAGACCCTTGAGCCATACTAAAATTATTTGGCAAGAACTCAAACGGATCCAACATTGACTTTTCCGGTCCGGACCGCGCTTGTGAGCTGGGGGATGGGTTTTGTCTGGGTTGTACTAAAGATGAGTTGAGGCTTGGTATGGGGACCATAGCAACGGATTTGGATACTTATACAGCAGTATATTGGCATCAACCTGGTCTTATATGAAATATATATGAAAACTAATGTGATTGTTGAATTTTCCATATATTATGCATGATGCATCTTGGACCGCGTTGACACGGATTAGATCACATCAATCGCAGATTTCCTATTTGATTAGAGACCTATGATTAAAGCATCAATAAAAGTACCAAGGCATTGTTTGCAGATGATTTTTGCAACATAATGATGGGATACATGGCAATTGATGGTGATTTAACCATAATGTATTAAAAATCAGATAAATAATGCAGATTGCGCTGAATCAATTCAAACCGCCTCCATACAATCATCCACCAATTTTAATATGAATTACTCATCTGAATGGTCTTTTCTCATCAATCCCATCACTACCACTGGATTTCCTTTTGACACACTGGAGGAGATCTATTCCAAGTAGTGTGGACCATTAACCCCAATCTACTCAAGGAGATCCCTTGTTAAGCTTCTCTGCTATTACAAGAACTATTGCCCTACAAGGTTTCATCCCACCATCCATGGCAACAAAAGTCCTAGAAGCTTTCATTCTCAGCTGACAGCAATGGAGAACCACCTTGCAGAGGGTATGAATGACTTAGAGCAAGCTTGGAATACTAGGTTCAGAAGCTCCAATAGACTTCCATATCCCAGAGTGTTCAGCAACAGGTTCCATATCAGGAGTATTTTGGATACCTTCCCAGTGAGGATTAACAGACCTTCTAGAGGGCAGAGGCACTTTTAATCTGGCAAGTACAAGGCACACTGTGTGAAGTTTCAAGCACTGTCTGACATTGAGGGTAACATCATGTGGTTTAGTGGGCCATTTGCTGGAAGTAGGCATGACAAAGCACTCTGGGTAGAGAATCATCCTGAACAGTAGAGGGAGAAATGTATGGCAGACTTAGCCTATATAGGAGAGGATTGTCAGAGATTAGGATGTATTACAGCTTATAGGAAGCCAAGGAATGGGGTGCTTAGCAGGAAGCAGAAGCTCTACAATGAGATATTTAATCATTTCAGAGTGAGGGTAGAGCACACATTTGGATATCTGAAGAGATTCAGCATATTGGCAGGTAAATACAGAGGAAAGTCATATATAGGAGAAAACAGCAGAATAGGTAAAATAGTTAAGATACTTATCTCTGCTCAGTATGTTCATACAAGAAGACATCCACTGAGAGAAATGTGTCTGGAGCATTATGAAGAGTAAATAAAGCAAGGAAAGCATTATTCTGAGCAACACAAGTTAGATTGAGTAAAATTACCAGTAACTGTATCATACCAATGGCATCATGGTAGAAATTATAGTGCCAGATAGTGCTGTAGAGTGGCAGATCAATCCGGCACCATAAACAGGCTGGCACTATGTGGCACTATCCAATGCAACAAGTCTAGTATGTGTCCTCTTATTGTTGGGTGTTACACCACAGAAGGTTGACTGTAGTCCTGGGTTGGATCCTTGTATGGTGTACCATATTGACCCATCAGAATAGTTGGTAGTTGTAGCCTTAGTACTGGTTTCCCATGGTCTACCTAGCAGAAGGTCAAAGTTTGCCTTCTGGCAGATGAAGAGGGGAAGCCAGACCTTGATTCCTTGTACCTCAATAGGGAACTTGTGTACTACACCATAGAGTGGACTAGATCCTGAGTTTGCATCAGTCATGTTCCATCCAATATCTCTATCAACAGGCAGTAGCTCCTTACTTCTAAGTGTCTTCCAGAAGTCTAGCGGCATAACACAAATCTCTGAGCCACTGTCAATATGGCAGTCAACAGTGTCATCATATATATAACCTTTCACCACAGCAGTTGCAACTGAATAAAAGGTCTTATATTCAGTAGTGTTGTCATCCTTTTAGTGGTATTCATGGTTTGTCTGAATTATATGAGTGTCCATATGTTCAACAGCTTGTCATCTTGTTCTAAGCTGCTCATTGAAGGTCTTCCTAACAGATGGGGATACACTCATGATTTCTCCAACCAACAAAGTGAGGTTCTGCTTCAGCAGCCTCTCAGTAATCAGTTGAGGGCTTGAGTAGCTTGCTATCTTTGAGGTGATCCAAAAGTGAGGCAATGGATCTTGGGTGGGCAGCATACTAGGCCTCTTGTCAATAACAACTTCAGGTTCTTCAAATCATGATCTTCTAAGGATGGGTTTGGCAGGTTCTTCAGGGAGGTGTCTTTTGGTAGCAAAGGCATCAACTTTGTATTGTCTGTTGTCAGGGCTGCTTGGATTCACTTTATGAGTCCCAATAGGGGCATCAACAGTAATCTTTCTGGTTGCTGAGTCAGATTTCTGGAAAAGGGCTCTCATCCCTCCTCTTTGGAAATTAGTGGGAATCCTTCTTCCTTCCTTGTCAGCAAGCATTCCATCAGTATCATATAGTACTGCTCCTTCTCTGAGTAGCTGACTAAGCTCTGAGCATTCTTGTCTGGCATGCTGAGTAGAGTCACACCAGATGCAGTGCCTGGGCAAAGGTCTTTGGCCCTCAGTAGCAACCTCAGCTGAGCCATTGATCTTGAGGGCTAGCTTTTGTAGCTGTTCCGCAAGTTGGGCAATTCTTCTGGTAGTGTAGGTCTGATTTTCAGCAGCAGCACTCCTTGGCTCCTTTGTTGACTGGTCTGGCAGATTAGATGTCAGGAGTCTCATAAAGGTAGAAGTTTGCTTTGCTTCTAGGAGAACATGTTTCATCTCTGCAAAGCAAGGAATGCCAGACTTGACATCCTTGGCTGCATGTAAGTCAACTTTCCTTGCCAAGTCCTGGGGAAGCCCTTGTGCAAGGTAAAGTGTCATGGTAAACTCAGTTATAGCCTGGGACTCTAGGAGTGGCTTGGCCATATCTTCATATTATTGAACAAACTCTGCAAGTGGTAGCTTGGAAAGTCCAGTTCTTCCAAAGTGTCTGAGGTCTACAATTCTATAGTATATCTGGGGTCTTTCATACTTGGTCTGTAGGTAGGTCTTCATTAAGGCCCAGTCAGTGAGAATGTCTCCTTGCCCAAGAAGCTTAGTGGTAATATCATTGGTGCAGTAGTAGGGGAAGTCTTCAGCCATTTCTTGTTCAGATAGGCTGCACATCTTGCAGAGCTTCTCCCATTTGAATATGAAGCTTTCCACATTCTTTTCATCAAACTGTGGGGCTCCATGTGAGAGTGGTAATGGCATAGAATTCATTTTGGGCAGGTAAGTTGGTGTTGTAATCTTGATAATTTTGGTAGTCTTGTTTCAATAAGTGGATAATAGCTCAAATCTTCAGGTAAATCTTGTTGGGTTCTAGGGAGCTTGTATGAACCTCCCATGTTGGGTGCCAAATATGTGGTGGTGTATAAGCCCAAGGGAGAGATACGTCCAACACTTTTCAAGTGTTTTGTGTGTGGGGTGTTCACTGGGTGCAATAACCTCTGGCAAAAGCTTGCTAGGAATAATTGGGTTCTGTCTCTAATCTAATGTGAAGGGGAATAAAGCCACAATCTTGTCAAGGGAAAACTATTGAGCTACAATCCCCAACTAAGTTGGCATCTTAACAAAAGTATGTGCTGGGTTCAGCGTCCCTAGAGATGACAATGTACTAAAGCTTCCAAAGTCAAAACAACTGTAAACTCCACCAGCAGGGACTTGATAAGAATGCAGCTGTGGTCAATAGTTACAAACACAGAAAAGTGTCTTTGCCTGTACAAGAACAAACTTGGGAAAGAATCAAATATAATAAAAGATACCTACTCTGAGTATTCCACACAAGTAGTGCCTCAAAGGTCAGTTTGCTGTCAGCACGGTTTCCTGGGAGTGTCCTGTGGCCTGGGGTTGGAAGTTCAGGTAGCAGCAGGTAGCAGTGATCACACTAATCAACAAGTTGGTATATTAACAAGTAGAGATTAGCCCAATTGGACCAAATGGTCCGATTGTATTTAAATTATTTTGACCTCATAGCAAGGATATATGAAGTCTAAATGAAGTTTACAAAATCTCTCTGGTATGCACTTTGTGCTGGTATTTTGATTTTTTCAAAATGGTTGCAAATACTTTGTCTTATATTGCCTTTACTGAAGCAACTTTTGGCAAATTTTAATCGGACCAAATGGTCTA
Source organism: Basidiobolus meristosporus CBS 931.73 (assembly GCA_002104905.1). NCBI lineage: Eukaryota > Fungi > Basidiobolomycota > Basidiobolomycetes > Basidiobolales > Basidiobolaceae > Basidiobolus > Basidiobolus meristosporus. Next base: position 18,644 of record MCFE01000897.1, read on the forward strand.
ACACTTCATTGATGAATAATGGGTATGGCTTTAAGCAATTATATTTCCAACATTTAATAGCCAATCCTACTAACTGCAAAGAATTATTGAGCATTATTTGTTTTTTCATATACCACCTTCAAGTGCCTGGTATAGCAGTCTTTACACATTGGGTGGCCAGGGTTGCAACTGCATGAAAACTCAACCTTAGTGCCTGTAACATGAGCGGCAGTACAAGTTTTGCAAGCTAATCTATGGCGCTTTGAGCCATAACCTTTACTCATTGACAGGTAAGTGTGATTTTCATCACTTCTGAGTTGCCTCTGACTACCCAAGGGCCCCTTGATGTCTGAACCGGCCAAATTCTTACAATATTGCAAGAAATTGTATGCTAAAATATCCTTGAAAGAGAAATGAGATACGCCACGCTTTTGGTAAGAAAATGTACAATAAGAGCTATAGGCATTGGCTTCGCAGATACCCAGGATGAAGCTGTAGAAACGCATCTCCCATCTTTCTGTAGATATAACATCATGATAAGATGCCAAATTATCTTGAAGGTTATTGGCAGCATCAACCAAACCTACAAATATAGTAAATGGAGCACATGTTGTTTCTTCAAGACAGGATTCTACTTACTTTTATGGGTCTCATATTCTTCAACCACTTCCGGTCGCTGAATGGTTATCACCTCACCATTGTCCCCTACAAAAGTTCTCCGTCCAGTAAGCCTTGTTGTGCTGCAAGAAGAAATAAATGCTTTAATCTTGTAATCACGGTAGGCGCAGACAAAGATTCTCCCGCTCCTTGTTGTCTTGTTCATAGTAAAGTGAGCACCATACAAGTTGCCAACACTGGCAACAATATTGGTGGTGGGCATACCACATGGCCAGTAGCAGCGCTTAGTCACTTGCATAATGGAATACAGACCAAGTTCAGCAAGCATCATTGTCATATTTGGGGATCCGAACCAAGAGTCAGCAATAACAGTACGGCCAGTACCAAACCAAGGCTTGACTAATTGCTTGACAGTGGAAGTCAACTTGGACATACCAGGATCATTGTCATATTCCTTCTGTAACCAATCACTCACTGTATCTATTCTCAGGATACAAGCAGTGTGATGGTCTGCTAAAGTCTTGAACTCCTGTCCGATGGGATGCGGCTTCCTTGGAACTTTCTTAACATTGGGCAAACCAGCTCCTAACCATTGATTCATTGATTTGTTAATGACTAAATACTTGCAGGGCTCTAAACAAGTTTTCATGTGTTCATTAAAGGCGTCAATAGTTGATCTAATTTGATAAAGAGCATCGATTTCTTGATGTTCTTGGGAAGGGATTTCAAGAACGTGCATTTTCAGAATCTCTTTAAATCTTCTATACAACATATATTCCGTAAAGTCAATGTTCATTAAGAAATGAGAAGAGCCTTGCTTCCAGTAAGCTTTTTTGTTGGAATGATTGATTAATGCAATCCACATCATGTACTTGGCAAATGTAATGTCAGTCCAGGGGCCAATGCTAGTTGCATAAGCATTAATCCTCCGAACAATAGTGCAAAAGGGATCTAAAGAAAGGAAGAACAAGAAATAATCCAGTGGTGAGGCATTTCTAGCATTTTTCATATTTAACCGAGCTTTCAAGGAGGTAAAACCATCAGCTGGCCCACTTGTACGGGAATCAATATATACTTCCCCAGTTATCCAGGTGTCTGCTGCAGTAAGGTCAATTTCATCTTCCTCCTGCTCCTCATCTTGGATTGCATCCTCCAATAGGTCTTCAGTAACAATACTCCCGGTAGTATTAGCAGTTGCAGGTTCAATGTTTCCCAAGGTATCATTACTGTTAGTCTTGATATACTTTAAACAGTTTTGTGAAAGAGTCAATGTAATCCCCAGTACCAGATCCAAAATGACATCATATTTCACATTGCCGTTGACTGTTGAGCGTGCAGTGGTAACTCCCTTGAAGCTCAAACCAGGTGTATTCCAGTCAAAATGCAGAGATAAAAGTTGTTTGACTTCCTTATGTTTGATAAATCGCTTGGATACTGATACACGCACATTAACATCAAGATGTTTACTGGCAGGAGGCATGGTTTAAGTCTTAAGAAAAGATAAAACAAATATGACGAATTATAAAAACAACTCCAAAAAATAAATATTCAGATTCTGGTTTATCAGAATATGATATGAAATAAACAAAGTAAGACACCCATCCAGAAAAAACAATTGTATTAAATTAGACCATTTGGTCCAAATTGGACCAAATGGTCCGGCCAAATCTCTACTTGTTAATAAAAGGGTTGATGATTTATTGTTGAGGGATAGCCTCCCTTATATACTTTTCTCACTAGCTAAGTGATTATTAATCATGGTGTTCCAGAAGGTTCTGGATATCAATAGAAATCTTAATGACATCAGAATGACCCAACAATGTTCCAAGTAGGTGCCAGAAGGCTCTAAGTGGCAGAGCACATCCAACCAATCAGGAATCAGTTTTCTGAAACCTGTGTAACATAGGAATACCATATATGGTATGGAAATGGTAGGGATGGTGACACGGGTTGATCATGTGTCACAGGTACTGGCATGGGTACTTACCTAATATAAAAGCACTTATAGCTAGTAATCTTACATAAAGTGAGGGGTAACTGATGCAGTAAGGTAAGCAGGTGTGATAGTCAACAAGCTTATGGGATAGTATTGATTGGGTAAGATAAAGGGGATAAAACTAAAATAAGTGAAGTAGAGATATAGGGAAGTAGAAAATAAGGGAATAAGCACATCTGTCAGTGGGTGTCACTGTTACCCCACTACAGCAGCAATTAGGTAGAGTGGCAATAGTATAGATGCAATGGCCTGGAAAAATCAGGGAATAATCTAGAGACAGGATGAGTAGATAATGCATGCAGAGTAATCAACATCCCATGCAGAGAATGCATTATCTTTTCTGCAAGGAAGGAGCTGAAGAAGCTTGGTTTCACAAACCAGGATTGAGCCATTTCCTGATGTAAAAGTGGAAGAACATCATAGAGTCTCTGAAGTATGAAAGTAATGCCCAGAGACAAGGCCCACAGAATCCTATGAAAAATCATTGAGATAATTCTGACAAAAGGCCATCACAAAATTAAAGTCCTGTGACTAAGATGTATTGCTCTTGCTGAAGATTTAGTCTGTTCTAGATAGATGGCATTAGTAAGGGAGTACTGCAACCTTTTTCTTACACTTCTCTGTCTCTGTGTAGATACCTATGAAAAATTATTGAGGTGATTACATCAGAAGGCTTTCACAAAGTTAAAGTCCTGTTACTAAGAGGTACTGATCCTGTCAGGACACCATCCAGAGACTGTTGTAAAATAATTGCACCCCAGATCTCACCAAAAAACTTGGTCAAATTTTTTCATCACAACAATGTATAAGTGGCTATTGATTTGTTCCCTGCCAATTTGCTCACTTTCTGATCCCAAACACCCTATTGCCTCCAACATTTGTGTGCATTGATTGGCTATTGCCTCTTTCTCACACTCTTTATATCCTGACCCAACTGTTTCACTTGCTTTTCATGTGTACAAATTGATTAATTTCCATTGAAACTTTAGTTGTACCTCAATTACCAATTGTATTGACCTATACATTGCCTATACTCTACACCAACATTAAGCCCAACCCCACACTCAACAAGTAACTCCATTAAAATCCACCACTGAATAAGTAATTCTGCTGTAGCACTATGGTTCCACAACTTTGGCAGGAACCCAACAGCTTTATGCCACTCTTCATTCACTGGTTCCCACACATCCTGGTCTTCAGCTGGCACAGCAAGGTCTAGCACCTCATCTGCCAGTTGTTGCTATAAATCCTTGCAATAATCCAGTGCGTCTTCTTGAGCACTACTCTTGAAGAAGTGCTGCAACCTCTTGGTGTGCCTATTAATGTTCTAAAATTCCACTGAAGGCATTGTGATAGTGTATCAAGTTCTTAACACTATATTCCTGTCTGTTGGTGGGATTACCACTCTGCCAACAATGAAGGATATGGAGGCTGTGGTAGACAACTTGCCTCTTTTGGCACACTCATCTACCTTGTCAGTGTGTAGCTCAACTGGCTTTCTTCCAACTCTTGTGAGAACAGCTGTTTTTTTGCTGGTAATCTTCTTAAATACCATGATATTCAATCTGTTCTGGGCTTGTGGCATATGTTGGCAAGAACTGCTGTATTTGTTGAATATTGACTATTTGGTATCATTCAGCAGCTAAAAATTTTACTTAACAATTGTAGACTAGTCTTGGTCACTGTAGGACTTACTTGCAGCCCCAACTTTGCCAGTTTCTTTACATTGATGATCCTATGATTATTCCCCTATAGTGCAGATCAAATTATCACTTTTACTAAACATTATGTGCTAACCATGAAACTGCTGCAAAATGCTCTTGAATGTTAAGTAGTCATTCTTACTTAGTGTTATAGCTGTGCTACTTCTACAAGGGTATCAATACTCATAATCTTTATGAATAAATAACAGTTCAACTATTATTACTATATCTCAATAAGTTCCTTATATTGGAATCACTTCTTAAATTGCAACAGGTTATGAGCCCCAATTGCCATGACCTATTCTAAAGATGACTTCTACCAGTAAACAAAACAATATCAACATCTTTCCTGTAAAGGAGATGTTTGATGGGAGGAACTACAGACTCTGAAGAATCAAGATGCAGATCTATGTCAAGGAAAGAAAGCTTTGGAATATATAGCAGGAAAAGAAGTTGAGCCCAAAAAAACAGCAGAAAAAGTGGAGAAGCTTCAAGAGAAAAAGATAAAGGCCTTTAATGCTACATGTACCAGCATATAAGATTCCTTCATTGGACAAATCCATACTTCAAATACTGCCAAAGCAGCATGGGAATCTTTAGAGGTGATATTTAGAGCAAAGTCAGTGTTAAGCAAGCTTTATTCAAAACAAAAGTTCTCAACATGAGGAAGAATCCAGATGATGGCATGCTTCAACTCATTGCCAGAATGGACATACTTGCAGAGAAACCTTAGAGTATTAATGCTGGTGTAGATGATGAAGAAAAGATACTCTATCTGCTTTGCAGCCTACCAGACAAATATCAGCCACTCTTACTTTCTTTTGAATGCAGGGAAGACAATTCAACTTGTTATGATCTGCCACTTGAATATTTAAGTTAGATCAGTTTTTAGTCTAATCAATTAGTATATGTTTAGGTTATCAGTATATCAGTATTATCTATCAAATCAGTAGCATTAGTCAGCAAATGAATCAGCAGATCCTTATCAGACAGAAATAGATATATTGAGTAGGATCTTATTGGGTGATGATGATGCAATCAAATGAGTCATCAGCCACAACCTACATTAGGAAATACAATTAGTCAGCAATTGATCTGGCAAAATGTATATAAGGAGCTGCTGGAACCTTGATAAAAATCAGTTCAAGTTTTAGTGAATACAATACTAGCTAAACTCCCTATTCCTCTACAACTCTTATACCAAGACTTGTAACATTGGTAGCAGCAATAATCAGAAACCTCCCTCCTGAAGAAAAAAGAAACCACCCTCAAGATGTCGGACAATCAAGAATGGAAGAATGCCATGCAGCAAATCCTGGCCCAACAGCAACAGTTACTCCAGATCCTCAGCCAACAGCGACAAGGAATGACTACCATGGCTCAGAGCCAGCAAAGCCCTGTCAAGAGCAACTTTAGTGTGAAGGTCAACCAGTACCATGGCAGAGTCAATGAAAACCTGGGAACTTGGCTCTTCCAGTTTGAAGAAGCTTTTAAAGCTAAAGGAATTGCTCCAGAAAGCAAGTTGCATTATGCAGCTTCTTACCTGGCAGATGCAGCCTTACAGTGGTACCACAACAAGACCAGGTCAGCCACTATGATGCGATGCTCTACAATCTCTATCTGGGATGAGTTTGTGTCAGAAATTTAGGATGCTTTTGAACCTCCACACCAGCAGACACTACTAAGAAGGAAGTTAAAGACACTCAGACAGAAAGGAATGGTGCAAGAATACATCCATGAGTACAGATGTCTACTTGGACAAATTGAAAGAATGGACCCCTTGGATCAAGTTGAATACTTTATTGATGGGTCAAAAGAAAGAACTTGCAAGGAAGTGAATTACCAAAGACCTCAGACTATTGAAGAAGCCATCAAGATTGCCATTGACTATGACTCAGCTATGTTTGGAGTTGGGAAGCCTACAGTGACTGATCAGAAAGGCTACAATCATTATGAAAGAAGACAATCAGAAGCAGTATCAATGGAAATAGACGCTATGCAGAAAAATCCCTCCTCAGAAGAATGCAAGAAGAAAGGACTTTGCTTCAATTGCCACCAGCAGGGACATATTGCAAAGTACTGCCCTCAGAGAAGAATTGGACACCAGCCAACAAGAACCTTCAACCATATTGAGTCCCATGAGCACAGTAATGTGGAAGATGAGCTTGAAGAAGACTCAGAACTCACCTTCCACATGACAGAAGAATACCTATCCCAGATGACCTCAAACTCAGGAAAGCTATTATACTTGAATGGAGTATTCAATGGAGTACCTGCCAAGATCATGATTGACTCAGGAGCATTGCATGAGTACATGTCAGAGCAATTTGCTTTGAAAGCTGGAATCAACTCGGAACCTACCAAATCAACTTCAGTCCCACAGCTGATGGGAACTCCCACATAATCAACCGTATTACCCAGCCAGTAAGAATGAAGATCAATGACTATGAAGAAGACCAACAGGCTTATATATTTGGGAACTGCTAGTTTGACCTTGTACTTAGAAAAACCTGGCTATTTTGTTGTAATCCATCAATCAACTGGAGAACCCATGCTGCTCAGATCCAAAAAGATAACAAGACCTATGAGCTATTACCTGCCAGGCTGGATTTCAACTTGGTCAATTCCAGTGTGTGTGAGACAAGTGAACTTAGCAAGACCCAGTTCTGTAGAGCACTTAGAAAAGGTACCAAGATGTTCCTCATGGCAGTATTACAGGAGGATTCCTCTACCACAGCACCCCAGCAGGTCCAGACTCTCTTGAAGAAATATTCAGACATGTTCCCAGATGAGCTTGTAAGCCTACCACCAGTCAGAGACGTGAATCATGCCATTGACACAGGAGATAGCCCTCCAGTGAGCAAGACACCTTACAGAATGAGTCCATTGGAATTGGAGGAAATGAAGAGACAAATTGATCAGCTATTGGAGCAAGGATACATCAGGCCCAGCAAGTCACCCTGGGGAGCACCAGTACATTTTGTGAAAAAGAAGGATGGAACACTTAGGATGTGCATTGACTACAGAGCCCTGAACTCAGTTACCGTCAAGAATAAGTACCCCATACCTTGGATTGATGAGCTTTTGGACCAACTTAATGGAGCCACTATTTTCAGCAAGATTGACCTCATGTCAGGATACAACCAAATTAGGGTGAAACCAGAAGATATTCCTAAGACAGCATTTAGGACCAGATATGGACATTACAAGTACTTAGTCATGAGTTTTGGCCTCACTAATGCCCCTGCAACATTCATGACGCTGATGCAGACTGTCTTTCAGGAGTACTTAGACAAGTTTGTGATAATCTACCTGGATGACATATTGATATACAGCAAGACAGAAGAGGATCACATGTAGTGCACATTGAAAAGGTCTTGGAGAAGCTAAGAGAGAACAAGCTATATGGCAAGCTAGCCAAGTGTGAATTCTTCAAGGAGCACATTGAATACCTGGGACACATAGTGACTAGCACAGGAGTAACCTTAGACCCAAAGAAGGTGGAAGTAATCAAGAATCTGAAACAGCCCCATAGCATATCAGAGCTCAGATCATTCCTTGGAATGGTTTCCTATTATCGGAGATTTGTCAAGTTGTTTGCAGTATTGCAGCCCCTTTAACTGATATTCCTCAAGAAAGACAATACCTACAAGTGGGACATAGCTTGTGAGACTGCCTTCCAGATGCTCAAGAATGAACTTGCTAAGCTGCCAAGCTTAAGAATACCAGACTTCAGAAAAGAGTTCACTCTGTGCACAGATGCTTCAGATTATGCAATTGGTGGAGTGCTGAGCCAAGAACACAAGGGAAAGGACTACCCTGTTGCCTTTGAATCCAAGAAACTGAACTCAGCAGAACAAAACTATCCAGTCCATGAGAAGGAGATGCTTGCTATAATACACTGTTTGAAGACATGGAGATGCTATATTGAAGGAGTCAAATGCACTGTGAAGACTGATCATGCCTCCCTCAAGTATATATTTACTCAGAAGGTACTCTCTAGAAGAATGACAAGATGGAGTGAATACATTCAGCAATTTGACCTGGAGATTGTCTACTGCCCTGGAAAAAACCAACACGGTTGCTGATGCCTTATCAAGATTAGATCAAGTTGCACAACTCAACTTGGTGCATGAATCAGATTGGCCTAGCCTATTACCAAAGTACTTGGAGGACCAAGCCATTCCTAATGAGGTGGATGAAGATATCAAGAAGATAATCTGTGATGAAGCCAGCAAATTTGTAGTACAGGATGAAACACTCTACCAAATTGTTGATGGAAGCCCTATTGCCTATTGCCCTTATGTTTCTTGCCTGGATTTAATACATAAGCTACACAATGGATATGGACATCTTGGAATTGAAGGAACCTATAGTCTTGTGAAAGCCAGAGCATGGTGGCCCAGAATGAAACAAGACATTGAGAAGCTAGTAAAAACATGCCCAAGCTGCCAATCAATCAAGGCCAGCCACAAAGAATTGCCAAACTCTTCCCTTTGGAGCCTGTAAGACCATTTGAGAGATGGGGAATTGACTTTATTGGAAGACTGCCAACCACCAGGAAATGCAACCGTTGGATCCTAGTAGCAATTGACCATGCCACTAAATGGCCAGTTGCTAAAGCTGTACCAATAGCCAGTGAACAAGAAGTTGCAAGTTTCATTTACCATGAGATCCTGATGAAGTTTGGATGCCCTGTGGAGATCTTATCTGAATAGAGGAGCAAACTTATGGCAAAGACATTAGAGGCTTACCTGGAAATGCAGCGGATCAGACACCTGAAAACCTTGACTTATCACCCCAGAACTAATGGAGTCACTGAGCGGTTTAATGGATTATTTGGAAAAATGCTG
>MCFE01000898.1:0-27724 GCA_002104905.1 Basidiobolus meristosporus CBS 931.73
TGGACATGTTCCTTACATGATACACATCAAGCTGCTGACCATTGATTGGTAAGGGAAGTCTGGGATCTCAGATGGCACCAAGCTCTCTTGATTTGGTTGAGTTTTGACCAAGTTAAGATTTGTCTCTATCAGGGTAGCTGCTAGTGTGCAATCTTCCATTTGGTACTTCTTGACCTGGATCCTGAATATACTTGGAGTGGCTCAAGGTGAGGTTTGTATACTTCTGTCTATGGAGAATTGTATTGCTGACTAACAATTGATCTTTCCTGGATTGGACATTTTGAACCATTTTGATAGGCTGGACTTGGCTTCTTCCAATGTTTTTTGATCATTGGTGGCTATAACCAGATCATCCACACATGGTGATAATAGAACTGGCTTATAGTAGATACTGGGGTCATCAAAACTTGTTTGGAAACCCAGGGAATTCAAGTACAAAACAATCTTGCAAATCAAGGCTCCTGGTGATTGTGTGGGTCCATGTGCAGTTTTTTGAACCTGTAGACCAAGCAGAGGCTATCTTGGTCAGCAAACCCATCAGGCTGGCTCATAAATACACCCTCAGCAAGCTCCCCACTCAAGCATTGCAATTTTTACATTTGTTTTATGATTATAAAACATATACACAGTTGCAATAGCCAATATCTATCAGATGAAATTACACTTGGCTACCAGTGAAAAGGTCTCAGTTTAGTCAAGTCCATTTGCTTGCAAGTATCATTTGGCTACTTGCCTTGCTTTGTATCTTCTATTTGTACCATCAGCCTTGTATGTATTGTAAAAATTTGTATTTCCACCTGAGTATTCACCTAACTTGGTCACTTAGATCATTACCTACCAGTCCTAGAGAGCACTGACCAAATTCCTTGTTGGGACTTACTTGGAATATTTCACCAAAGCAACTGGTATCCAGAACATGAAAAGTTGTCAAGTGGTCCAACCAGCATCAAGCTGTGCTCATATGATCTTGGGACCTTTCTGTTGTAAAATTTGTAATTTTACCTGAATATTCACCAACTTAGTCACTTAGATCCTTACCTACAAGTCTTAAAAGATACTGTTCAAATTCCTAGCTGCAATTTACTTGCAATACGTCACCAAAACATCTGGTACCTAGAACATGAAAATATGTCAAGTTGTCCAACAAGCACCAAGCTGTGCACACATGATCTTGGGACCTTTTGGTTGTAAGATTTGTAATTCCACCTAAATATTCTCCTAACTTGGTTACTTAGAGCCTTGCCTACTGTTGTAAGAGTCTTGGAGATATTGGAAGTGATTGGGAGGACAAGCAGATTATGTGGTTTTTAACTAGATGATTCATTGAATGTAAAAGTAGTATTTATGCTTTTACATAATCTTGGCTTAACTGACCTGTAGGGTTGGCTAAAAAAGTCTTCAAGAGCATGTGTGCAAGGTTTGGGGCTGTTTGGACAACTTTGAGAATTTCATATTCTGGGTACCTGGTATTTTGGTGAAAATATTCTAAGTAAATCCCAACAAGGAATTTGGTCAGTATTCTCTAGGATTTGAAGGTAATGATCTAAGTGACTAAGTTGGGTGAATATCTAGGTGGAATTAAGAATTTTCACAACACTCCCACCCAGCTAAATGCTCACACTGACTAGTCCTAGTTTTGACCTAAGATATTCAAACTTGCCTCTAGCTAATGGATTGGTAAATATGTCTGCAACCATTTCATCAGAAGGACAGTAAACTTAGCTAACTGAGTTATTCTCTATAGCTTCACATATGAAATGATGTCTAATATCTATGTGCTTGGTTCTAGTATGAAAAGTTGGATTCCACCTAATTGTACACATCCTTGATTATCTTGAAATAAAGTAATAGGCATTTTTGACATAGGCCTAAATCTGTAAAAAGCTTTCTCAACCACATTGCTTCTTTTGTAGCTTCACAGGCTGCCTTATACTCTCCCTATGTGGTAGAAAGTGCTACAGTTGGTTGCTTTCTTGAATTCTATGAAATTGCTCCTTTACAGTAAAGAAAGGTGTATCCTGTGGTGGATCTTCTATCTTCCAAAGTTTGCCCCCAATCAGCATCAGTGTATCCCACAAGATCCTGTTCTGAATCCTTATAAGTGTATTTTAAGCAGATATCAGCAGTTCCTTTTAGGTATCTAAAAATCCACTTAACTGCTGCAATATGATCAGATCCATTGTTCTGATTATGCTGGCTGACAACTCCCACTGAGTATGAGATATCTGGGCATGTTCCAAGCATGATATGCATCAGACTGCTGGACATAGATTGATAAGGAAAGTCAGGTCTTTCAGATGGCACCAAGCTCTCTTGATTTGGTTGAGTTTTGACCAAGTTAAGGTTTGTCTCCATTGGGGTAGCTGCCAGTTTGCAGTCTTCCATTTGGTACTTTTTTAGTATATCTTGAATATACTTAGATTGACTTAGGGTGATAGTCTTGGTACTACTGTCTATGGAGAACTTAATCCCTAAGTAGTAATTAAGTTCTGCTAGATTGGACATCTTGAACTCCTTAGATAGGCTGGATTTAGTCTCTTCCAATGTTTCTGGGTTATTGGCAGCTATAATAAGATCATCCACATATAGAGCTAATAGAACTGGATTTGCTCTATCTGGCCTATAGTATAGACTATAGTCAGCATTACTCCTTTTGAAACTCAAAGATTCCAAATAAGAATCTATCTTGCAATTCCAGGCTCTTGGTGATTGTCTGAGACCATATAGTAACTTTTTAAGCTTGCAGACCAAATTAGGGATATCTTGGTCAGCAAACCCATCAGGCTGGTCCATATACATGTCCTCATCAAGTTCTCCATTCAAAGATGCAGTTTTTACATCCATTTGATGAATAAAAAACTTATATTTGGCTGCAATAGCCAATATTAATATGATGGAGTTATACTTGGCTATGGGTGCAAAGGTCTCAGTATAGTCAAGTCCTTTTGTTTGAGAGTATCTTTTGGCTACTAGTCTTGCTTTGTATCTCTCAATTGTACCATCAGCCTTGTATTTTGTCTTGAAGACCCATCTACATCCAATTGATTTTTGGTTGATTGGCAATTTGAACAAGTCCCAAATTTGATTTTCCATCAGGGCCTGATATTCCTCAGTCATTGCAGATCTCCAAAACTTTGTCTGAGGGCTATTTAGAGCCTCTTTTGCAGTCTGGGGTTCATCAATATGGACTGAATAGGCATAGGCTAAGTTTGTAACCTCATTGATATAATAATTTGGGCTATTTCTTGTCCAAGTGGACCTGTGGGCATTTGATACTGGAATGATCACTTCTGGGATATTCCTTAGCACTGATTCAGGCTGAATCATTGTTGCAGAGTCCTCTGGAGAGAAAAAATCCTCACTGTTTTGCTCTGATTCAATTCTGACAGTTGGTGGACTTGAGATCAGATTTTCTTCATCATCTGATTTCATTTTTTGTGAAATTATGAATTTTCATCAAACAACACATCCCTGGACTTGATTAGCTTCTTTGCTTTGGTATTGTAGAGTCTGTATGCTTTACTCTCATTGCAGTAGCCCAAAAATATGCATTTTACACTTTTTGGCTCAAATTTTGGCTGATTTTTGGGCAGTTTCTTGGCATATGCTGTACACCCAAATATTCTTGGATGCTCTGCATTTGGTCTGTATCCATACCATGCTTCAAATGGAGAAGAACCACAAAATATTCTGTTATAGCTCCTACTTTTGAGGTATACAGTTGTGGCAACTGATTCCACCCAAAATTCATAAGATAATTTGTGATCATGGATCATAGATCTGTTGTAAGAGTCTTGGAGATATTGGAAGTGATTTGGAGAACTAGTAGATTTTGTGGTTTTCACTTAATGATTTATTGAATGTAAAAGTAGTATTTATACTTTTACCTGGTTTTGGCATCACAAACACATAGAATAGGTTAAGGAAGGTCCCAAGAACATGTGTGCAAAGTTTGGGGCTGTTTGGACAACTTCAAGAATTTTCATGTTGTGGGTACCTGGTATTTTGGTGAGAATGTTCTAAGTAAATCCCAACAAGGAATTTGGTCAGTATTCTCTACAATTTGAAGGTAATGATCTAAGTGACTAAGTTAGGTGAGTATTTAGGTGGATTACAAATTTTTACAATACTCCTACTCAGCTAAATGCTCATACTGACTAGTCCTAATTTTGACCTGAGATATTCAAACTTGTCTCTAGCTAATGGTTTGGTAAATATGTCTGCAATCATTTCATCTGTAGGACAGTAAACTAAGCTAACTAAGTTATTCTCTATAGCTTCACGTATGAAATGATGTCTAATATCTATGTGCTTGGTTCTAGTATGAAAAGTTAGAATTCTACCTAATTGTATACATCCTTGATTATCTTGAAATAAAGTAATAGGCATTTTTTGACATAGGCCTAAATCTGTAAAAAGCTTTCTTAACCACATTGCTTCCTTTGTAGCTTTGCAGGCTGCCATATACTCTGCCTCTTTGGTGGAAAGTGCTACGGTTGGTTGCTTTCTTGAATTCTGTGAAATTGCTCCTTTACAGTAAAGAAAGGTGTATCCTATGGTGGATCTTCTGTCTTCAAAATTTTGTCCCCAATCAGCATCAGAGTATCCCACAAGATCCTGTTCTGAATCCTTATAAGTGTATTTTAAGCAGATATCAGCAGTTCCTTGTAGGTATCTAAAAATCCACTTAACTGCTGCAATATGATCAGATCCATTGTTCTGATTATGTTGGCTGACAACTCCCACTGAATATGAGATATCTGGATGTGTTCCAGCAAGATATACATCAGACTGCCAACCATAGATTGATAAGGAAAGTCAGGGCTTTCAGATGGCACCAAGCTCTCTTGATTTGGTTAAGTTTTGACCAAGTCAAGATTTGTTTCCATTGGGGTAGCTGCCTGTTTACAGTCTTCCATTTGGTACTTCTTTAGTATATCTTGAATATACTTGGATAGGCTTAGGGTGATAGTCTTGGTACTACTGTCTATGGAGAACTTAATCCCCAAGTAGTAATTAAGTTCTGCTAGATTGGACATCTTGAACTCCTTAGATAGGCTGGATTTAGTCTCTTCCAATGTTTCTGGGTTATTGGCAGCTATAATAAGATCATCCACATATAGAGCTAATAGAACTGGATTTGCTCTATCTGGCCTATAGTATAGACTATAGTCAGCATTACTCCTTTTGAAACTCAAAGATTCCAAATAAGAATCTATCTTGCAATTCCAGGCTCTTGGTGATTGTTTGAGACCATATAGTAACTTTTTGAGCTTGCAGACCAAATTAGGATTATCTTGGTCAGCAAACCCATCAGGCTGGTCCATATACATGTCCTCATCAAGTTCTTCATTCAAAGAAGCAGTTTTTACATCCATTTGATGAATAAAAAACTTATATTTGGCTGCAATAGCCAATATTAATATGATGGAGTTATATTTGGCTATGGGTGCAAAGGTCTCAGTATAGTCAAGTCCTTTTGTTTGAGAGTATCTTTTGGCTACTAGTCTTGCTTTGTATCTCTCAATTGTACCATCAGCCTTGTATTTTGTCTTGAAGACTCATCTACATCCAATTGATTTTTGGTTGATTGGTAATTTGACTAAGTCCCAAGTTTGATTTTCCATCAGGGTCTGATATTCCTCAGTCATTGCAGATCTCCAAAACTTTGTCTGAGGGCTGTTTAGGGCCTCTTTTGCAGTCTGGGGCTCATCAATATGGACTGAATAGGCATAGGCTAAGTTTGTACCCTCATTGATATAGTAATTTGGGCTATTTCTTGTCCAATTGGATCTCTGGGCATTTGATACTGGAATGATCACTTCTGGGATATTCCTGGGCACTGATTCTGGCCAAAGCACGGTTGTAGAGTTCTCTGGAGTGAAAAAGTTCTCATTGTTTTGCTCTGATTTAATCCTGACAATTGGTGCACTTGAGATCAAATTTTCATCATCATATGATGTCATTTTTTGTGAAAATTTTGAACTTTCATTAAACAACACATCCCTGGACTTGATCAGCTTCTTTGCTTCAGTATTGCTGAGTCTGTATGCCTTACTCTTATTGCAGTAGCCCAAAAATATGCATTTTACACTTTTTGGCTCAAATTTTGACTGATTTCCGGCCAGTTTTTTAGCATATGCTGTACACTCAAATATTCCTAGATGTTCTGCACTTGGTCTGTATCCATACCATGCTTCAAATGGAGTAGAATCACAAAGTATTCTGTTATAACTCCTATTTTTAAGATATACAGCAGTGGGATATATAGGATAATTTTTGATCATGGATCATGGATCTTGCCATATCAATTACTGATCTGTTAACACGTTCTGCTACTCCATTTTGCTGTGGGGAGTATGGTACAGTAGTCTCTTGCTTTATCCCACAAATTTTGCAGGAGTGAATGAAGAGTTTTGAGGTATATTCTCCACCATTGTCAGAGCGTATTTTCTTGATTTTTTCACCAGTTTTGCTCTCCATCATGGCTTTAAACTCCCTGAGCTTAGACAGAGCTTCTTCCTTTCTCTCCATGATGTAGACTCATGTGTATTTTGTATAATCATCAATAAAAGTGATTATATACTTCATCCCACCTAAGGATAAATTTTGCATAGGTCCACACAGATCTGAGTGAATTAGATCTAATTTTTTCTTAGTTTTGATTAACCCAGAGCTCTTGAACGGTTGTCTGGCTTGTTTCCCATATATGCAGGCCTCACAGTGCTCCAAATTAGCTGGGGGATCAATTTCACCCCAGAAATTAGCTGATCTTTGATCATTTTACGCAAATAATCAAAATTTATGTGTCCATATCTCCTGTGCCAAAGCATTGGTGTCTCTTCATTTAAGTTACTTATATTGACTTCCAAATATGATGGAATATAAGTCAACTTGTATAGATTCTGATCTCTGATGCCCAAAGCAATATGGGCACCATTTTGATCAGTGATCCTGCATCCAGAATTGTCAAAACTGAAGCTGAGTCCTTCTGCTGTGGCCTTGCTTACAGAGAGTAGGTTCTTGGCTATTTCTGGTACATAGAGTACTTCTTTAAAAGTCAGTGAATGGCTTCCTTTACTGCTTCTAAGGTTTACTTGGATAGTTCCTTATCCCACTGCATTAAGTGTTCTATTGTCACCCATGAAAACCTTCTTAATTGGAATTTCTTGATATTGGGTAAAAAGTTCTTTTAGGTGTGCGAAGTGTTGAGGAGGTCCAGAGTCAATATACCACGTGTGAGAATCCTTGTTTGTGGTCATATTTAGTGCAGATATGAATAGTCTATCTTCAGTTGTTGCAGCATTTCCATATTCAGGCTTCTTTTGCTGATAATCTCTCTTTTTGAGACACCGGTCTGATGCATGTCCTTTCCTTTTGCAGTAGTTGCAAAACAGGTTGCTGTTGCCTTTGTAGGGTCTTGGGTGCCTTTGTTGTTGGTTATCATTGCTTATTAAAGCATTTTCTTCTTCCTTCTTATTGGCGCTTCATTTTTTCAATTCTTCATCCAGGAGTCTTCCATATACGTAATTTAAGGTCAAATCCTCAGTTCTGGACTCTAGGGCTGATACAAGGCCCTGAAACTTGTCTGTCAGGCTATTCAGAATGGCAACTATTACATCCTCATCAGTAGTTGGTATGCCCACAGATTCCATCTCATCTACCAGCAGGGTAATTCTGTTAATCAGATTTTTCATTTTTCTCCTGGTAGCATCTTTGTAGTAAAGAATTTTTGTCACAGATACATTTTCTTGGCAGCTGAACATGACTGGTGGGTGTCTTCTAATGCTTTCCAGGTATTCTTTGCTGTTTTTGCTCTTGAGCATTGAATTAGCAATTTGTCCTTGACATTAAGGCAAATGCAGTTAAAGGCACTTTGTTCTTTCTTCTGGTACTTCAAAGCTTCCTCTCCCACGTTTTTAGGAGGGCATTCTTCTCCCATGACAATATCCCAAAGGCCTCTTTCTTGTAGCAGCATCTTCATCTTCACCTTCCGCACTTGGTAGTTAGATCCATCCAACTTTTCAGCAGAGGGAAAAATTCCAGTAATAGTAGTAGTAGACAATGCAGAGAGTGAGAGCTTGGGGCTCATAACCTGTTGTAAGAGTCTTGGAGATATTGGAAGTGATTTGGGGAACAAGTAGATTTTGTGGCTTTCACTTAATGATTTATTGAATGTAAAAGTAGTATTTGTACTTTTACCTGGTCTTGGCATAACAGACACATAAAATAGGTTACAAAAGGTCCCAAGAACATGTGTGCAAAGTTTGGGGCTGTCTGGACAACTTTGAGAATTTTCATGTTCTGGGTACCTGGTATTTTGGTGAACATATCCTAAGTAAATCCCAACAAGGAATTTGGTCAGTATTCTCTACAATTTGAAGGTAATGATCTAAGTGACTAAGTTAGGTAAATATTGAGGTGGAAATACAAATTTTTACAACAAGATCTTGCCATGTCAATTATTGATCTGTTTGCGCATTCTGCTACTCCATTTGGCTGTGGGCTTGTGCATGACAGGTGGTAGTGAAAGAAATATGAATCTTGTATTGTGAGCAAAGTTCCTGGATCATATTTGAAGTCATTTCTCCTTGGTCAGCAACAAACTTGCTGATGCAGCCAAATCTGCATACTATATCAAGAATAAATCTCCATATTGTGTGGCTTTTGTTTTTGGACAGAGCTTGAGCTTCTACCCATCCACTCAGATCATCTCTGGCAACAGCTAGGTACTTCTTGGTTCCAGCAGTTGGCATGTGGACCAGGTTGATGCCAACCTTCTGCCATAGGCAAGGTGTGTAGGTTGGATAGAGCAGCTCATCATATCTCTTGGTTGACCTTCTTTGGCAAATGTCACAAGATTCAACAAAGTATTGGACATCATGATATATATGCTCCCAGTAATATCTACTGGAAATAATATTGTAAGTGGCATCTCTTCCTCTATGACCACCAGGTCTTCCTTCATGAAGGCTTGACATAATAGTCAGTTGTTCCTGGCGCTCAACTATAACTCTCCTTGGTGTCTGTCCAGGCTTTACTTATTTGAAGAGGAGGCCATCCTTTATGTAGAAATGATGGGCCTTCTTCCTGAGCTTTCTGATATCATGTGGGCTCATTCCTGGTGGCTTCTCTAAGGTTCTCAGATAGTCTTGAATGGTGTTCCATATAGAGTTGCTGGGCTTCTTCACATGTAGTTGTTGAATTTCTGCACCAATTATGTCATCAAAGTCAGGGTCCATATCTTCAGACAACTGTGGTCCCTTCCTGGAGAGTGCATTGGCCACAAAATTTGTCTTGCCAGGGATACGTCTGACCTCAAAGTCAAGCATTTTCAGCCATGCCATCCACCAATTTGTGGCATTGTCAGGTAGGTCAGGCTTGTTGACCATTCCTACAAGTGACTTGGCATCTGTCTCTAGGACAAAATGTGTCATGTAGAGTTGTGACTTCAGCGTCCTCAGCATCTTCACAACTCCTAGTAGCGCTCTCTTAATCTGTGAGTATCTTTGTTTTCTAGGAGAGAAGAGGCAGCTCTCATATCTGCAGGCATAGCGTTTGCCATCTTCATCATCTTGGCCAAGTAGTGCTCCAGCTCCTATAGGGCTTGCATCCACTGTCAAGATAGGTGGGCATTCAGTGTTCTGATAGTCAAGAGGTCTTAGACCTGGTGGAGATACCAAGGCCTCTTTTAGTAATTGCATGGCTTCTTCTTGCTCTTCTCCCCAGATAAATAGGGTATTCTTTCTCTGTAGTTGGTAGATTAATTCTGCTATCTCAGAAAATCTTGGGATCCAGATCCTAAAGAACCCACAAGCTGCCACAAAGCCACAAGCTTGTGTTAGATTTGTGGGGGTAGGCCAGTTGCATATTTTTTGTGTCTTGGAGTCTCCAGGTGAGCAACCAAAGGTATTGCATTTTTGTCCAACAATGGATATCTTGGATACACCAAAGCTGCTTTTCTCACCACTGATGGTGAATCCAGCTTCTTCAATGGCTACTAATATGGCATCATTGTCTGAAATATGGCCATAGACAAACTTTCTTACTCCAGGTATAACTTCAGTTGTGTCCCGGAGTTTTGGTCCTTTGATGCCTATGTCATCAACAAAGACAGCAAGTTTCTCAGGTATAAACTGTTAGAGCACATTCACCATGCATCTCTGGAAGTGAGCCACAGAGCTTGTGGCCCCTTGGCTGAGTCTTGTTGTTCTTAACAGTCCAAATGGTGTCTGGAGTGCCAACATATCTCTTGATGTCTCATCTAGGGGGATCTGGTCATATCCTGAGTAGAGATCATATGTTGAGTGGATGGAGTGACCACTAAAGCTCTCTGCAAAGTCATCAATAGATGGAGGTATTGCAGCATCTCTGAAAGTGACAGCATTTGCAGATTGCATGTCTTGAATGAATCAGAGCTTTCCATTCTTCTTTTTGGTCACAAACCATCTGCTAGCATAAGGTTCATGGCAAGGTTCTAGGATACCAGCTTCTATCTTCTTCTTAAGTAGGTCATGAACATTAGCTTGGAGTCCTCTAAGCAGTGGGTAAGGCTTAAATGACCAGGGTGTGTGGGGCACTGTATGAATCTTGATAGGTTTTTCAACCAATGTCCTTAAGAGTCCCATCTCCTTGTTGTTATATGAGAAAACCTATCATGTCTTTTCAGGGTTTCTTCAAATAATAAGATCTCCTCCAGTGTTAGGTATCCATCACCAATGATAAGTTGCTCAAGTCTCTCAGGTGTAAGTTGTATATCTTCTGGTGTTTCTTCTGGTGGTCTGATGTAATCAGCAGGTCAAGATCCATCAGTCAAAGGTGTAAGTGATGGACTAATCTTCTGTTCTACTGTCTTGTATTTTGTGCAAACCATAGCTGTCTGCTCCTGTATACCTAATGAGCAGCTCTAAATGTTGGGGTGTGTATTGTCAGGCTCCTCATCTTCTTCCATGACAAGATGTGTCTTCTGGCAAGCAGTATGTGTCCTCTTATTGTTGGGTGTTACACCACAGAAGGTTGACTGTAGTCCTGGGTTGGATCCTTGTATGTTGTACCATACTGACCCATTAGAATAGTTGGTAGTTGCAGCCTTAGTACTGGTTTCCCATGGCCTACCTAGCAGAAGGTCAAAGTTTGCCTTCTGGCAGATGAAGAGGGGAAGCCAGACCTTGATTCCTTGTACCTCAATAGGGAACTTGTGCACTACACCGTAGTCATCTCTGATCTCCAAAACTCATTTGAGGACTGTTTAGGGGCTCTTTTACAGTCTAGGGCTTATCAAATTTGACAGAATAGCATAGAGTAAGCTTATACCCTCCTTGATATAGTAACTTGGGCAATGTCTAATCCTATTAGATCCCCACAAGCATTATCATACTTGGATTACATCTAACTTTCAGCTGGTGTTCAGCTAGTAGTCCAATGATATTTGGCTGGTACTGAACTTGTATCTCTCATTCAAATTTGTAGTAGCAATTTTGGGTCATAGTAGTGGGTTATCAGCAGGTAACAGTGATCATACCAATCAACAAGTTGGTATATTGATAAAAGGGATGATTATTTATTGCTTAGGGATTACCTCCCTTATATACTTTTCTCACTGGCAAAGTGATTACTAATCACGGTGTTCCAGAAGGTTCTGAAGGTCAACTAGAAATCTTAATGAAATCAGAATGGGCTAAGAATGTTCTAAGTAGGTGCTGAAAGGTTGTAAGAGGCATAGCACACCCAACCAATCAGGAATCAGTATTCTGAAACCTGTGCAAGATAGGGATACCATATATGGTCTGGAAATGCTAGGGATTGTGGCGTGGATTTGGTATGCATTATGGGTATTGGCACAAATACCTGCCTAACTGAGAAGCACTCACATCAAGTAATCTTACATAAGGTGCAGTATAACCAATGCTATAAGGTGAGCCAGTGTAATAGTCAGCTGGCTTATGGGATAGTACGGATCAAGTAAGACAAATGGGATAAAACTAATACAGAAGTAGTTGAAAAAAAGGGAAGTAGAAATATGGGAATGAGCACATCTGTCAGTGGGCATCACTGTGACCTCACTACACCTTTACAAGCAGGGCCTAAAGCTCCAAACAAGAATCTAAGAGACATAAGGTAGCTGGAAAAGTGCCAATTAGAGAAATGCAGGCAGACACAGAAGCACCAGCACAACATTTAACTAGGAAAAAATGTAGTGCCACTCAAGATGCACTCAGAAAAATTAGTTGTGTAAAACCTGGCAGTAATGAAGGAAGATGTACAGGGAAAAAGTCCACTCAAGCCAGAGACATGTAAGTGTGAGAAAATTCCTGCAGTTCTTGCCAATCAATGCTGTATGCCCACAACAAACTGAATCCCATCATAGCCAAGAAGTATTACCAACAAGAAAACAGCTGTTTGCACAAGTGTTGGAAGCACAGCCAGTTGAGCTACACTCCAGTGGTGTAGATGAGTATGCAGAGAAAGGCAATTGGTCTACCACAGCCTCCACATCCTCAATTGCTGACAGAGTGAAGATCCCACCAGCAGACCAAGTAACAACATCTGGAGCTCAAAAAGTCATCATAATGCCTTCAGTGAAATTTGGAACACTGATAGGCACACCAAGAGGTTAGAGCACTTCTTCAAGAGCAGTGCTCAAGAACACACACCTGAATATTGCAACAACTTATTGCAAAGACTGGCAGATGAAGTGTAAAACCTTGCAGTGCTGGCTGAAGACCAGGATATATGGGAACCAGTGAATGAACAGTGGCATAAAGCTGCACAGTTCCTGCCAAAGTCATCAAAACAGAGTGCTACAGCAGAAATACTAGTTGTATAGTGGCTTGTAATGGAGTTACTTGTTGTGTTTGGGGTTAGGCCTAAAATTGGTGTAGCTTATAGGGACTTGAATAGGTCAGTCCAATTGGTTATTGAGGTACAACTGAAGTTTCAATTGAAATAAGTAAACTTGTCTGCATGGAAAATATGATTAATGGTTGAGTCAGGAAGTAAAGAGTGTAAGAAAGAGGTAATAGCTAATAAATGCACACAAGTGTAGGAGGTGATACAGTGTCCAAGATCAGAAAGTGAGTCAATTGGCCAAGAACTAGTTGAAAGCCACTTGTGTATTCTGGTTATGAGAAATTTTGACCAAGTTTTTTGTGAAATTTGGGATACAATTATTTTTTAACAGTCTTTACACAGTATCAGGATGGGATCAATACCTCTTAGCTGCAGGACTTTAAACTTGTGATGACTATATAACAGGATCATAACAATGATTTTTTGTAAGGAGTGTATCCTATAATCTATACTAGACTTGTTTCATTGTACCATGACAGGGTGCATGGCACAATCTGTGGTTGCAAAGAGCAATTGGGTGTCATATTGTGGCTACTAGTAGGAAGGATTGCTCTTGTACAATTTTGCACTATGTGGAACAATCTTGCACACTATGGCACAATCTGACACAATAAGATTAGCAAGGAAGATTGCACCAACTGGTAATGTCTGCATCACATGTGCATTGAATACCACTATTGTGGTAGGTAAAATTGTAGCTAGCAGTAGGCAGGATTGCTCTTAAACAATTTTGCAACATGTGGGACAATCTTGAATACTATGGCACAATCTAGCACAATGTGGATGGCACAAATGATCACGCCAACTTGTAATATTTGCATCATGAATGTAATTGGATACTGCTATTATGGTTGGTAAAATCTGATATTTGATTATGTTTCTTGATTGTAAATGGAAATAAATGCATATCACACTATAAACTACACTGATAATACTATTTTGGTTACAATCTCTCCAATTGGATGGTATATTGGTGTATGATTGGCCCAATATATCCCAAAGCTCTTAGCCCCCAGTTGGCTCTTTGACCAATACACAAGCTACCTGGTTAGCCATCAAATATTGCATTTTGCCCATTAAGCAAGAATATCCCTAATGCTAGTGATTGGACAAGGTGACATAGCTAGCTTGCAACCAATTGTATAGGTGCAAACCCAACCAAATGGCTCCTCTGGTGCCACAGATGATGTATACATATTTGGGGTGTTTATTTATAGGGGCCCTGTCTCAAATATGAGTCAACCATAATATTGCTTATATTAAAAATTTAGTGATCATTGATTTGCAATGGCTTGATGTGGATCTCAAAAAAAATGCACTCTTTGGATCATGACAAATAATAGCAATTCAATACAATTGCATCCTCTTTGCCTGGGTTTTTTTCTCACAGGAATTACTACTGAAGCATTTGGTAGTGATTCACTTTGCACATCTAAGCTACTTTCTTGTTAACTATCCTCTTGACTACTTGTGTATTTGTAGTCAGTATATTGCTTCCTAGTTGGTGTGTGCAATGCTGCAGTGTAGCCATATTGAGTTGCTCCAGATGATGCAACTGAGCCAGCTTGCAGTACTACGCACTGATGTGTTCTTTTACTTGCCAAAGGGTCTGGTGGTGGAGGCACTTCATGTGGGTCATAATCAGTCAGTTCACCAGAAGAAACTTGCTGATGGTCTAGTGTAATGGCATGCTCAGATGCAACCTGATGCACTTGCATGGCCCTTAGCTGAGTTTAATGTGATGCCGCTTGTTTATGCAACTTGGCCTGATCCAATGGACCTGTATCTAAATGAGCAGTTTGGCAAGTTCTGGTGGTTTTGCTCTGAAGCAAACGCATTGACCCAACATGTATTGACTTGTTGCAGGGTGCTCTTGTGAAGGGTGTTGGCATGGTTTAGACTGATGTGCGCCAGCATGCTGATGTTGCAAGGGATGGTAAGGAATCCAGCAAGGAGTGCTGGCGGTGATCTGGACACTGTTGCTTGCGGTCTGTATTCTTCCTCTTGAAGCTCACCTTCTGATTCCTCAAGGTATTCACTTACCCTCAGTCTGATACTTTGGAACTGTTGCCTGGATGAGTCTTGTGTATATTGCTCTCAGAAGCCACTTAGCTCTACTAATATATCATGGAGTACATTAGTCATTTGAGGCACAAACTCATTCAAAATCTCTTTGGTTGCAAAAGTCAAGGCACAAATAGATGCATCCAGCCCATACTGAGCAAACTGTGTGCAAAATTGTTCCTGTGCAGCTTCCTCATCAAATCCCCTCACTCTCAACTCATTCTTGACTTCAAAACTTGTCTTGTTATATATCTGCATACATACACCCACTAACATCTTGAAGCAGTACTCATGCCACAGCTTTCTACTCAGGTTCTTCCATCTCTGTTGACTCTCCAAGTTATCTAGTTCTGCTAGATTGATGAGTACTGCCCAAATATCTGTTTGAAGGCTCATTGTAGACACTTGGGCCATACTGAAATCATATGGCAAGAACTTTAATGGATCCAACATTGACTTTACCGGTCCAGACTCTGCTTGTGAGCTGGGGGGTGCGTTTTGTCTGGGTTGTACTAAGGATGAGTTGAGACTTGGTATAGGGACCAAAGTGACAGATTTCAATATTTATATAGTAGTGTATTGGCATCAACCTGGTCTTATATGAAATATATATGAAAACTAATGTTATTGTTGAATTTTCCATATATTGTGCATGATGCTTCTTGGATTACATTGACACAGAGCAGATCACATCAGTTGCATATTTCTTATTTGATTATAAGAATTGTTCTGTTGGATAGTGCCACATTGACACATGAGTGCCAAATGATGCCATTGTGTTCCAGAGAGACCAAGTGAACCTATACTTGGCCACAGAGTTTGAAACATAGCTCTGCATCTTCATGCAAAGCAGCCCCTGTGTTTCACCTAAGATTCAGGAGGAAATCCATTTTTTGACGTTTTTTGTGTATCAATGTTGTGCAGGATGTGTAAGTGCACAAAAGGATTGAAGATATGGATCTAGTACTCTATACCCATGGCACTCTGAATCTAGCTCCTGTGGCTTGTAACATGTCACAAATTTGCATGGCACTATCTTGGTCCACTGGTACTATCTGACACAATATTTAATTATTAGCCCTAAAGTAAGATCAATTAAAAGCACTTATAGTGCCAGATAATACCAGTGGACCAAGATAGTGCCATGCATTTTTGTGACATGTTACAAGCCACAGGAGCTGGAGTTTGAGTGCCATGGGTATTGAGTACCTGATGCATATCTTCAATCCTTTGGTGCACTTATACATCCTGCACAACATTGACCTAAAAATAAGGTCAAAAAGTGGATTTTCTCCAATACAATGCCTGAAACACAAGGGCTGCTTAGCATGAAGATGCAGAGCTATGCTGCACATGCTGTAGCCATGTAAGGCTCACTTGGCCTTCCTGGCACACTATGGCATCATTCATGGCTCACTGTGGTACTATCCAATGGAATAAGTCTATAGACATGTGAGTAAAACATCAATCAAACTACCAAGTCATTGTTTGAGGATGATATTTGTGAAATAATGATTGGGTACATGGCAATTGATGGGGATTTAATCATAGTGCATGGGAAATCAGATAAATAAAGTTGATTGTGTCAAATCAATTCAAATCACCTCAGCCCAATCATCCACTAATTTAATATGACTTACCCATCTGAATGGTCTTTTCTCATCAATCCCTTCACTACCACTGGATTTCCTTTTGACACACTAGAGGAGATCTATACCAAGTACTGTGGACCATCTACCCCAATCTACTCAAGGTGATCCCTTGTTAAGCTTCTCTGCTATTACAAGAAACTATTGCCCCACTAGGTTTCATCCCACCATCCATGGCAACAAAAGTCCTAGAAGTTTTCATTCCCAGCTGACAGCAATGGGGAACCACCATGTAGAGGGTAAGAATGACCTAGAGCAAGCTTGGAGTACTAGGTTCAGAAGCTCCAATAGACTTTCATATCCCAGAATGTTCAATAACAGGTTCTACTTAAGGAGTATTTTGGGTACCTTCCCAGTCAGGATTAACAGACCTTCTAGAGGGCAGAGGTACTTTTATTCTGGCAAGTACAAGGCTAACTGTGTGAAGTTTCAAGCACTGTCTGACATTGAGGTTAACATCATCTGGTTCAGTGGGCCATTTGCTGGAAGTAGGCACAACAAAGCACTCTGGGTAGAGAATTGTCCCAAATTCAGTAGAGGGGAGAAATGTATGGCAGACTTAGCTTATATAGGAGAGGATTGTCAGAGATTAGGATGTATTATAGCTTATAGAAAGCCAAAGAATGGTGTGCTTTGCAGGAAGCAGAAGCTCTACAATCAGATATTTAATCATTTTAGAGAGAGCGTAGAGCATACAATTGGATATCTAAAGAGGTTCAGCATATTGGCAGGTAAATACAAAGCAAAGTCATGTATAAGAGAAAACAGCAGAATAGGTAAAATAATTAAGATATTTATCAATGCACAATACATTCACACAGGAAGACATCTACAGAGAGAAATGTGTCTGGAGCATTATGAAGAGTAAACAAAGCAAGGAAAGCGCTACCCTGAGCAATGTAAGTAAGATTTAGCAAAATTACCAGTAACTATATCCAACCATAGGCAATATGCTAGAAATTATAGTGCCAGATGGTGCCATAGAGTGCCAGATCAATCTGGCACTATCCAACAAAACAAGTCTAGTTGATTACATCATCATCACCCAATAAGATTCTGTTCAATATATGTATTTCTGTCTGATAAGGATCTGCTGATTCATTTGCCAACCAATGCTACTGATTTGATTGATAACCTGATATAATGATAGGCTAAACATAAAACTCTATGGATTTGACTAAAACAGATCTGACTTAAATATTCAAGTGGTAGATCATAACATTCTGCCTACTAAAGTTGAGAGGGTTCTCTTGAATCTCTTTTCTTGTGAGACCCATATCTCAATGGTTTTGTATTGTTGCCAAGTCTTTTAAGCTTGAGTCTGTCTCTACAAGCTAGATCTTCCTAGATATTTCCTTGATTGTCCACAAGTTGGTAAGTTGCAAATGGACACTCTCAGATGTTCTTGAATGGTCCTGTCTACTGTGGCTCAAACTGCTTTTGAGTGTTGTTTCCCAGCATTACAGAGTTCCAAACTGCCAATGATTCTGGTGATGTAGTCTTATCCGATCTCTGCTTCATCTTTTCTGCACCTTGAGATACTGTGGCATATGCCTCTTGACGTCTTTGTTCCAGCTGCTGGTGTCTGCTTTGTTTACTGAGCTCATCTTCTAAGGCATTTGTAAGCTCTGGTTTTGTGTGATATCCTAGATTCCTTGGTTCACATCCTTACACTAAGTAAAATGGCAATTGCTGGGTGGTGTTGTACACTCTAACTCTGCAGGCAAAAGTGTTTGGTCTAAATACCCATCCCATCTACTGACAGCTTCATTTGCATACTTGGTCAGCATTTTTCTAAATAATCCATTCAGCCACTGAGTCACTCCATTTTTTCTAAGAAGATATGCTGAGGTTCTCGGTGATTGATCTGCTGCACTTCAAGGTACGTTTTCAATGTCTTTGCAATAAAGTTTACTCCTCCATTAGATAAAATCTCTACATGGGATCCAAACTTTATAAGGATTGCATGGCTGATGCAACTTTCAACTTTTTGCTCACTGACTACATGTACCACTTTAGTCACTGGCCATTTAATAGCATGATCAATTGCTACAAGGATCCAATAGTTGCATTTCCTGGTGGGTGTCAGTCTTCCAAAATAGTCAATTCCCAATCTTGTAAATGGTCCCACACGCTTTGCTGGAAAGAGTTCAGCAATTCTCAGCAGTTGGCCCTGGTTGATTGGGCAATTTGGGCATGCTTTCACTAGCTGCTGAATATCTTGTTTGATTCTAGGCCACCATGCTCCAGCCATCACAATGCTATAGGTTCCTTCAATTCCAAGATGTCCATATCCATTGTGTAGCTTATGTATTAAATACAGTCAAGCAACATAAGGGCAATAGGCAATAGGGCTTCCATCAACAATTAGGCAAAGTGTTTCATCCTGTACTACAAATTTGCTGGCTTCATCCTGGATTATCTTCTTGATCTCTTCATCAACCTCATTAGGAATGGCTTGGTCCTTCAAGTACTTTGATAATAGTCTAGGCTAATCTGGTTCATGCCCCAAGTTGAGTTGTACAACTTGGTCTAATCTTGATAAGGCATCATCAACCGTGTTGTTTTTCCCAAGGCAGTAGACAATCTTCAAGTCAATTTGCGGAATGTATTCTCTCCATCTTGGCTTTCTTCTGCATGGTACCTTATGAGTAAACAAACACTTGAGTAAGGCATGATTATTCTTCACAGAGTACTTGACTCTTGCAATATAGCATCTCTATGACTTCAAGCAGTGTATTATGGCAAACACCTCCTTCTCATGCACTAGATAGTTTTATTCCACTGAGTTCAGTTTCATGGACTCAAAAGCAACTGGGTAGTTCTTTTCCTCATGTTCTTAGGTCAGTACTCCACCAATTGTATGGTCTGAAGCATCTGTGCACAGAGTAAACTATTTTTTGATGTCTGGGATTCTTAAGCTGTGTAGCTTAACAAGTTCATTCTTGAGTGTCTGAAAGGCAGTCTCACAGGCTGTGTCCCACTTCTTGGTGTTTTCTTTCTTGAGAATATCAATCAAAGGGGCTGCAATACTTGCAAAGGGCTTGACAAATCTCAAATAATAGGAAACCATACCAAGGAACAATCTGAGTTCCAATATGCTATGGGGCTGCTTCAGATTCTTGATGACTTCAACCTTCTTAGGGTCTAAGGTCACTCCTGTGCTAGTCACTATATGTCCCAGGTATTCATTTTCAATGTGCACCAAGTGTTTGTCTTCTGTCTTGCTATATGTCAACATGTTATCTAGGTAAATTACCACAAACCTATCTAAGTGCTCCTGCAAGACTGTTGGCATCAGGTCATTAATGTTGCAGGGACATTGGTGAGGCCAAAACTCATGACTATGTACTTGTAGTGTCCATATCTGGTCCTGAATGCTGTCTTAGGGATTTTGTTGTTGTAAAAATTTGTAATTCCACCTAAATATTCACCTAACTTAGTCACTTAGATCATCACCTTCAAATCCTAGAGAATACTGACCAAATTCCTTGTTGGGATTCACTTAGAATATTTTCACCAAAATACGGGGTACCCAGAACATGAAAATTCTCAAAGTTGACCAAACAGCCCCAAACTTTGCACACATGTTCTTGGGACCTTCCTTAGCCTATTCTATGTGTTTGTAATGCCAAGACCAGGTAAAAGTATAAATACTACTTTTACATTCAATAAATTGTTAAGTGAAAACCACATAATCTACTTGTTCTCCAAATCACTTCCAATATCTCCAAGACTCTTACAACAGTTGTTTGGCTTCACCCTAATCCGGTTGCATCATCATATGAGAGCAATCCTGCTGAATACTGTAGCTCAATTGAGATGGTCAATAGCACCTCAATCCAAGGTATGGGGTAAATATTCTTCATGATAACTGAGCTGAGGGCTCTGTAGTCAATGCATATCTTAAGTGTTCCATCCTTCTTTTTCACAAACAGTACTGGTGCTCCCCAAGGTGACTTGGTGGGTCTGATATACCCATGCTTCAATAACAGATTTATTTGTCTCTTCATCTCTTCCAACTCCAACAGACTCAATCTCTAAGGTGTCTTACTCACTGGGGGACTATCTCCTGTGTTGATTGCAAGATCCACAACTCTGAATAGAGGTAGGCTAACAAGTTCATCTGGAAACACATCTGGATATTTCTTCAGAAGTGTCTAACCTTCTGAGGTGCTGGAGTAGAAGAATCCTCCTGTAATACTGCCATGAGGAACATCTGGGTACCTTTTCTAAGTGCTCTACAGAACTCTGTCTTGCTGGGCAAGATCTAAGTCTTCTGCAAGTGCATCCCCCATGTTACTATGCTCAAGGACTTTAATATGGCTGAGGTTCTAGATGACTAGTATTCATTTCTTCTCAGAGGGCAGTACTTGGCAATATGTCTTTG
This sequence comes from Basidiobolus meristosporus CBS 931.73, assembly GCA_002104905.1. NCBI lineage: Eukaryota > Fungi > Basidiobolomycota > Basidiobolomycetes > Basidiobolales > Basidiobolaceae > Basidiobolus > Basidiobolus meristosporus. The sequence goes on from MCFE01000898.1 coordinate 20,953, forward strand.
CTGGTGGCAACTAAAGCAAAGTACTTTCTTCTTATATTCTTCCAAGGTGGGATTCTTCTGCATAGCATCTATTTCCATTGGTGCTGATTCTGATTGTCATCTTTCATAGTGATATAATCCATCAATATACTGGAGAACCCATGCTACTCAGATCCAGAAGGACAACAAGACCTATGAACATTTACCTGCCAGTCCAGATTCCAACTTTGTCAATTCTGATGTGTGTGACACAAGTGAGCTTAGCAAGTCACAGCTCTCTAGTGCACTTAGAAAAGGTACCCAGATATTCCTTGCAGTGGTATCACAGGAGGACTTCTCCACTCCAGTACCCCAGAAGGTACCAACTCTCTTGAAGGAATTACCAGAAGCATTTCTAGATGAGCTTATGTTATGATCTACCACTTGAATGCTTATGTTAGATCAGTATTTAGTCAGATTAATTAGCTTTACATTTAGCCTAGCAGTACATTAGTGTTATCTATCAAAGCAGTAGCATTAGTAAGCAAATGAATCAGCAGATCCTTATGAGACAGAAGTAGATATATTATGTAGGATCTTAGTGGGTAATGATGATGCAATCAAATGAGTCAACAGCCACAACCTACTTTAGGAAATACAATTAGTTAGCAATTAATCTGGCTAAATGTATATAAGTAGCTTCTGGAACCTCAATAAAGATCTGTTCAGGTTTTAGTGAATACAATACTAGCTAAACTCCCTATTCCTCTACAACTCTTATACCAAGACTTGTAACATCTGCTCATCCTATTTCTGCACTATATCTGATTTCTCTGGGCCAAAGAATATAACATATTAGCCACTGCGCCTAATTGCTTCATTAGTGCTTTAACATGAGCTGACAGCATACTTCCTAATATGGGTTGTGGTGATGTTAGGATGGCCACTTTGTGGTCTTCAACTGAAGGTACTGCATTTGCTACACTCTCATATACCTAGGCATAGTGGTCAGTTTGTAGCTCTGCAGAGGTTTGCAATTGCCTACTTGACTTAGAGCCTGAGGAGTCCGTATTATTACCTTCAGTGGGCACACTGTCAACATGGCTTTTTTTGGATTTAGCCCCTCTTGTTGCACTGAATGCCAAAGCAAGCTGTTGTCTGACTGTTGTTTTGCTGCTGTCAGTGGTATGGTTTGGTTGGGAACCACACAACTTTGCTTAATTTTTGGCAGCATATGTATGCAAGTGAGTCAAACCAAAAGGGAAAAAATGTTACATATATGTGGGTATGTAGTGCCACAGCTCTGCTTAGAATGTTTACTATTGCAGGTCACCATTGATTCTTACATTCATGAAGGTGTAGTGTCTCAAATACAAGACTATCTCAAACTTACATTAGTATTGACTAAAAAGTATTATAGAAGCATACCTTGTTGAAGGTCAAAATGTTTTCCCCATATGCAAGACTGCTTTGGTGCAAAGTTGTTGGTGAAGAGAAAGAAGACCATGTGGCTGTTGTAGCAAGCCTCTCAGCCATCAAGCACACAGACAGTATAAGCAGTATTACATGGGTCACAGCCAGTGTCTTGCCACACAAGTCATATATGACTATTCATCAGTCACTACTCTACCAATACTATCTTGCTGGCCAGTTAATACTTTTATATTGGCACCTGGCTGTTGTTGTAACTGTTGCAATTTAAGAAGTGATTTGGATATAAGGAACCTATCAAGAAATAGTGATAATAGTTGAACTGTTGTTTATTCATAAAGAAGCTCAGTATTTATACCTTTGTAGAAGTAATACAGCTGCAACACTAAGTAGGGAGGGTTTCTCAATATTCAGGAGCATTCTGTAACAGTTTCAGGGTTAGTACATAATGTTTGGTAATAGTGCTAATTTGATCCTGACTATAGGGGAATAATCATAAGATCATATATCTGGAGAAAGTGGCAAAGTCAAGGCAGTAAGTGAGTCCTACAGTGACTAAGACTAGCCTAGAATTGTTAAGTAAATTTTTAGCTGCTGAATGATACCAAATAGTCCAATATTTCAACACTCCCCCTCAACTAAATAATTTCTTAATCCCAATTTCTCTCTAAGGATCTCAAACTGTGGCCTAGCTAGTGGTTTTGTCAATATGTCTGCCACCATTTTGTCAGTTGGGCAGTAAACCAGCTCTACTAAGTTATTTTCTACAGCTTCCCTCACAAAGTGATGCTGTATATCAATGTGCTTAGTTCTGGCATGATTAGTAGGATTTCTAGCTAATGAAATACAACTTTGATTATCCTTGTAAATACATGTTGGTTCACCTGAATTAAAACCTAAGTCTTTGAATAATTTTTGTAGCCATATAGCCTCCTTAGTTGCTTGACATGCAGCCATATATTTGGCTTCAGTTGTAGATGGTGCCACAGTTGGTTGTTTCTTGCAATTCCAAGTAATAGCTGCACCAGCATAAAGAAATACATAGCCTGTGGTAGAGCGTCTGTCAATCAAATCCCTACCCCAATCTGAATCACTATAACCATCATATTTTTGCCTATTAGCTGCTCCAGAGAATTCCAGTACCATATTTATGATACCTTGTAGATATCTGAAAATTGGCTTAACTGCTGCAATTTGATCTGATCCATAATTCTGCATGAATTGACTGACTATTCCAACTGCTACTGCAATATCTAGACGTGAAGACACCATCAAGTACATTAGGCTACCAACCATTGATTGATAGGGAAAGTTTTGGTCCATATTTGAGCTGTTTTCATCTATAACTGGCTGAGATTTGCTTAATTTCAGGTTATTGTCCATAGGGGTTGCTGCAGGTTTGCAATTTTCCATTTTGAAGCGTCTAAGAATGTCCCTGATGTACTTAGACTGATTCAGCACAATTTTCTGCGTAGGTATGTCAAATTTGACCTCAATTCCAAGAAAATAGCTCAATTTTCCAAGATCTTTCATCTCAAACTTGCTGAAGAGATCTGATTTCGTCTGTTTAAGTGCCTCTTGATCACTTGTAGCTATAATTAGGTCGTCCACATAAAGAACTAGGATGATCACACCCTTTTTGAGCTGTTTCACATATATACTGTGATCTGCAGTGCTACGAGAGAACCCAATTTCCTCTAGATATGTGTCAATCTTGTTATACCATGCTCTGGGTGCCTGCTTAAGCCCATACAACTATTTTCTAAGTTTGCACACCTTATGGGGCTTTTTGGATCGGTAAAACCTTCTGGTTGCTCCATATATATAGATTCTTGCAAATCCCCATTTAGAAAGGCTGTTTCAACGTCCATTTGGTGTAGATCTAGACTGTGTACAGCTGCCAGGGCTAGAACTGTCCTAATAGAGCTAAACTTGGCAACCAGAGCAAATGTTTCCTTAAAGTCTAGTCCCTGGATCTGAGAATAGCCTTTAGCTACCAATCTAGCCTTGTACTTATCAACGGCACCATTTGAGGTTATCTTGATCTTGTAGACCCATCTACATCCTATTGGCTTTCTCCCATTTGGTAAATCTACCAGTTCCCACGTTTTTGCCTTGATCAGTGATTGGTACTCCTCCTGCATGGCTTGTTGCCACTTAGTAGCATCTGGACCTTGCATTGCCTGTTCCAGATTCTGAGGTTTGGCACATAAGGCAAGATAAGCTTCTTCATGATCATTGGATGTCTGCCACCAGGATCCAGGGGCATTTCTTATTCTGGTAGATCTCCTAACTGGGATAATCTGTTCTGATCTGGAACTGGTAGAAGTATCTTCCATCTCTGGCTGGATTTGGTATGCATCTTCTTCATTTGTGTTGATTGCATCATCAGGCAGCTGGCCAATGATTTCTGTGGCTTTCTGATCTGAATTCTCCTCAAATACAATGTTCCTGCTCTTGATCAGCTTCTGAATTTTGCCATCATACACCCTATACCCTTTAGTATCTTCACAATACCCAAGAAAGATCCCTTTTCTACTCTTTGGTTCCAACTTTGAGCGTTTTTTGTCAGGGATGTGATAAAAAACATCACTGCCAAAGATCCTGAGGTGCTGGAGATCTGGTTTTTTGCCTGTATATGCTTCAAAGGGTGTAGAATTGCGTAGTGCTGTTGTTGGGCATCTGTTCTTGATGTATGCAGTGGTAGCAACAGATTCAGCCAAAAACCTGTAGTCCATTCCCTTATCATGTAGCATAGATCTTCCCATCTCTACTATTGTTCTATTTGCACATTCTGCTACTCCATTGTGCTGTGGAGTATGAGGAACTGTGGTCTGTTGAAGTATACCAGTAGACAAGCAGTATTTTGCAAACTCCTTTGAGCAGTATTCTCCTCCATTGTCACTTTGTATTACCTTTAATTTACACCCAGTTTGTGTTTCTGCCATGTTCTTGAAGTGCTTAAACATCTCTGAAGCTTCATCCTTTGTTTTGAGGAAGTACACCCATGTATATCTTGTCTTGTCATCAATAAACGTCATAAAGTATCTCTTGGCTCCAAAGGACAGTGTTCTCATGGGGCCACATATGTCTGAGTGTACAATAGCCAGTATTTTGGTGGTATTGATGCCTTCTGAGCTCTTGAAACGTTGCCTAGCTTGTTTGCCATATGAACATCCCTTACAAACATTCAATTTGATTGGAATTGAGTATTTTAGGCCCAAAACAAGCTGATTTTTCACCAATTGGCTCATTTTCTGTTCCCCTATGTGTCCTAGCCTCCTATGCCACATCTCCCAGTTGGTGTCATCAGTTTCAGCAATGTTGACATACTCCAGTACAATGATCTTGCATTGTAACTTGTATATAGTGTGATCTCTGATTCCCAAAGCTAATTTTTGTCCATTCTCACTCAATATTGAGCAGCTCAGCTTAGTAAAAACAAATTTCAGTCCCTGAGTAGTTGCTTTACTGACTGAGAGTAGGTTCTTAGCTATTCAAGGTACATAGAGTACATCAGTCAGTTTTGCTGTTGTTGCCCCTGAGTTATCACTCATATTTAGTTGTATAGACCCACTGGCGGTAGCTTCCAATGCAGAGTTATCTCCGAGATAAACCTTTCTTACAGGAATAGTATTTAAGTTGCTGAACCAATCCTTTATACCACAAATATGCTGTGATGCTCCAGAGTCAATATACCATTCATTACTTTGGTTACTTGTGTTACAAGTCTTGGTATAAGAGTTGTAGAGGAATAGGGAGTTTAGCTAGTATTGTATTCACTAAAACTTGAACTGATTTTTATTGAGGTTCCAGCAGCTCCTTATATACATTTTGCCAGATCAATTGCTGACTAATTGTATTTCCTAATGTAGGTTGTGGCTGATGACTCATTTGATTGCATCATCATCACCCAATAAGATCCTACTTAATATATCTATTTCTGTCTGATAAGGATCTGCTGATTCATTTGCTGACTAATGCTACTGATTTCATAGATAATACTGATGTACTGATAACCTAAACATATACTAACTGATTTGACTAAAAACTGATCTAACTTAAACATTCAAGCGGCAGATCATAACATTCTCCCCTACTAAAGTTGAGAGGGTTCTCCTGAATCTCTTTTCTTGTGATACCAATATCTTGATGGTTCAGTATTATCAGCAAGTCTTGCAAGCTTGAGTCTGTCCCTATGCACTAAGTCTTCCCGGATATTGCCTTGTTTGTCCACCAGTTGGTAAGTTGCAAATGGACATTCTCTGATGATCTTGAATGGTCCTGTCCATTGTGGCTCAAACTTCTTCCGAGTGTTGTTTCTTAGCAATACAAAGTTCCCAACTGTCAATGCTTCTGGTGCTATAGTCTTATCAAATCTCTGCTTCATCTTTTCTGCACTTTGAGATACTTTGGTCTGTGCCTCTTGACGTCTTTGTTCCAGTTGCTGGTGTCTACTTGGCTGACTGAGTTCATCTTCTAAGGTGTCTGTAAGCTTTGGTTGTGTGAGATCTCCTGGAATCCTTGGTTCACATCCATAAACTAAGTAAAATGGTGATTGCTGGGTGGTGTTGTGTACTCTGACTCTGCATGCAAAGAGTGCTTGGTCTATATACTCATCCCATCTACTGACAACTCCATTTGCATACTTGGTCAGCATTTTTCCAAATAATCCATTAAACCGCTCAGTGACTCCATTAGTTCTGGGGTGATATGCCGAGGTTTTCAAGTGTCTGATCTGCTGCATTTCCAGGTAAGCCTCTAATGTCTTTGCCATAAAGTTTGCACCTCTATCGGATAAGATCTCCACAGGGCATCCAAACTTCATCAGGATCTCATGGTAAATGAAACTTGCAACTTCTTGTTCACTGGCTATTGGTACAGCTTTAGCAACTGGCCATTTAGTGGCATGGTCAATTGCTACTAGGATCCAACGGTTGCATTTCCTGGTAGTTGGCAGTCTTCCAATAAAGTCAATTCCCCATCTCTCAAATGGTCTTACAGGCTCCAAAGGGAAGAGTTCGGCAATTCTTTGTGGCTGGCCTTGATTGATTTGGCAGTTTGGGCATGTTTTTACTAGCTTCTCAATGTCTTGTTTCATTCTGGGCCACCATGCTCTGGCTTTTACAAGGCTATAGGTTCCTTCAATCCCAAGATGTCCATATCCATTGTGTAGCTTATGTATTAAATCCAGGCGAGCAACATAAGGACAATAGGCAATAGGGCTTCCATCAACAATTCGGTAGAGTGTTTCATTCTGTACAACAAATTTGCTGGCCTCATCACGGATTATCTTCTTGATATCTTCATCCACCTCATTAGGAATGGCTTGGTCCTCCAAGTACTTTGGTAATAGGCTAGGCCAATCTGATTCATGCACCAA
>MCFE01000899.1:0-27672 GCA_002104905.1 Basidiobolus meristosporus CBS 931.73
CAGGATATGATCAAGCTGATTAATGTATCTATCTGCATATTCAGCTTCAAACTAGGGTGGCAGGTGGCTCCAAAGTGCCTGCACATCATTGCCATTTCAAGTGGCTACATACCTATGTAAGCTCACTGTAGGGGTACAGGTACTTGATTGACCAAAAGAGTCAAATCCACTCCCAGGTATATGTGGATCTTCAACATAGCTCCTTTATGTGATGACATATCAGGATTGTAGCATTAATACATATATTGTGTATTATGCTCCTTGTTGATCTGGACTCATTGCTGGGTTTATATGTTTTCTCAAAGTTTTGTTCTTCTGCACATTCCATAATTTGGAATTTGTCCAACATGATCTCCTAACATATGACCTCTTTTTTCTCTCAGTGTCTTCTTTAAAGGCAAATGCTTTTGTCTCCATGGCAGTATATCCTACTTGGCAGCTCTTAAAATAGCATTACTTTTCTGTCTTTGATAATTTCAAGTAAACAAGGTAGTCTTTCTCCAGAATAAAGACATAAACTAAAGCAAAGTAGGCACCTAAGATATAGCAAGCTTGGGGCTCATAACCTGCTGAAATATTACACAGATGTATTAGAAGTGAAATGGAGAATAAGAAGACACCTATAATATTCATTGGTAGATTTATTGAGTTGCAACATAATACTTATACTCATTGCAAGACTACATACATTTAGCTATTTACTTGTTATTGGGAGAATCTTGGGAGTACATATGCCAAGTTTAAGACTTTTGTAAAAGTCTTCACATAACTAATTTCCTACAGTTAGCAAATATCCTACAATCTAATTTTAGGTTAACATTCTGAAATATGTCATTTAACTAAATGCTCATTCATAGCAATTTATTAATTAGGTGGACTTCTAATGATTTTAGCAAACATGCTATGATATGAACTTGAATGCTTAAATCAGATCAGTTTGTGGTCAATTCAATTAAATTTAAGCTTAGTCTATCATTATGTGGTGTTAACTTTTAAGGCAATTGCATTTTTAGCAAATGAATTAGCAGATTTTATCAAACAGAAGTAGATTCAATGAGCAGTATCTGATTGGGTGATGATGATGCAATCAATTGAGTCATCAGCCACCACTTACATTAGGAAATATACTTAGCCAGCACTTGATCTTGCCAAATGTATATGCAGCTGTAAGAGCCCCACTGAAGAGTGGTTCAAGTTTTAGCCAATACAACAGTTGAAAAATTCCCTTTTCTTCTGCAGTCCAGATATTCAACACCAGTGACAAGCAAATCAATCTATACAGTATTGAATGCAGATAGCTTTCCAGATAGGACAGCAATTGAGCCTCAATACAAGCAAGACAGTCATCAAAGTTTTACTTTGAAGCCATTGGATTGGTGGCGGATTCCATTTGATGACAATACTTGACCATTAGGATTTGCTGTTGTAGTACTTGTATAGTGAAAATCCCATAGATACTAGGGCAAAGGTATAACCCTACATACTTCCAAAGTAACGCATGCTTACTAGGTATTTTCAATATTTGCCATCAGTTATCTTGGATATTTGTGTGCTTGATTGATAGTGAGTGTAGTACTTTACAGCTTCACAATGCTTCTTGGGCTGCATGAGCTACTTTTACAGAGGCAATGCTGGAATATACCAAGAATATAGACTATGCATTGCTCCAATGATGGTGAATGTTGCAATTTAAGAAGTGATTTGGATACAAGGAACTTATCAAGAAATAGTGATGATAGTGAACTGTTGTTAATTCATAAAGAAGCTCAGTATTTATACCTTTGTAGAAGTAATACAGCTGTAACACTAAGTAGGGAGGGTTTCTCAATACTCAGGAGAATTCTGTAACAGTTTCAGGGTTAGTACATAATGTTTGGTAATAGTGCTGATTTGATCCTGACTATAGGGGAATAATCATGAGATCATATATCTGGAGAAAGTGGTGAAGTTAAGGCAGTAAATGAGTCCTACAGTGACTAAAACTAGTCTAGAGTTGTTAAGTAAACTTTTAGTTGCTGAATGATACCATATAGTCCAATATTTCAACACTCCCCCTCAACTTAATAATTTCTTAATCCCAATATCTCTCTAAGGATCTCAAACTGTGGCCTAGCTAGTGGTTTTGTCAATATGTCTGCCACCATTTTGTCAGTTGGGCAGTAAACTAACTCCACTAAGTTATTTTCTACAGCTTCCCTCACAAAGTGATGCTGTATATCAATGTGCTTAGTTCTGGCATGATTAGTAGGATTTCTAGCTAATGAATTACAACTTTGATTATCCTTGTAACTACATGTTGGTTCACCTGAATTAAAACCTAAGTCTTTGAATAATTTTTGTAGCCATATAGCCTCCTTAGTTGCTTGGCATGCAGCCATATATTTGGCTTCAGTTGTAGATAGTGCCACAGTTGGTTGTTTCTTGCAATTCCAAGTAATAGCTGCACCAGCATAAAGATATACATAGCCTGTGGTAGAGCATCTGTCATTCAGATCCCTGCCCCAATCTGAATTACTATAACCATCAAATTTTTGCCTATTAGCTGCTCCAGAGTATTCCAGTACCATATTTATGATACCTTGTAGATATCTGAAAATCCGCTTAACTGCTGCAATTTGATCTGATCCATTATTCTGCATCAATTAACTGACTATTCCAACTGCTACTGCAATATCTGGACATGTAGACACCATCAAGTACATTAGGCTATCAACCATTGATTGGTAGGGAAAGTTTTGGTCCATATTTGAGCCATTTTCATCTATAACTGGCTGAGATTTGCTTAATTTCAGGCTATTGTCCATAAGGGTTGCTGCAGGTTTGTAATTTTCCATTTTGAAGCGTCTAAGAATGTCCCTGATGTACTTAGACTGATTCAGCACAATTTTCTGCGTAGGTATGTCAAATTTGACCTCAATTCCAAGAAAATAGCTCAATTTTCCAAGATCTTTCATCTCAAACTTGTTGAAGAGATCTGATTTTGTCTGTTTAAGTGCCTCTTGGTCACTTGTAGCTATAATAGGTTGTCCACATAGAGAACTAGGATGATCACACCCTTTTTGAGCTGTTTCACATATATGCTGTGATCTGCAGTGCTACAAGAGAACCCAATTTCCTCTAGATATGTGTCAATCTTGTTATACCATGCTCTGGGTGCCTGCTTAAGCCCATACAACAATTTTCTAAGTTTGCACACCTTATGGGGGCCTTTTGGATTGGTAAGACCTTCTGGTTGCTCCATATATATAGTTTCTTGCAAATCCCCATTTAGAAAGGCTGTTTTGACGTCCATTTGGTGTAGATCTAGACTGTGTACAGCTGCCAGGGCTAGAACTGTCCTAATAGAGTTGAACTTGGCAACCGGACCAAATGTTTCCTTAAAGCCTAGTCCCTGGATCTGGGAATAGCCTTTGGCTACCAATCTAGCCTTGTACTTATCAATGGCACCATTTGAGGTTATCTTGATCTTGTAGACCTATCTACATCCTATTGGCTTTCTCCCATTTGGTAAATCTACCAGTTCCCACATTTTTGCGTTGACCAGTGATTTGTACTCTGCCTGCATGGCTTGTTGCCATTTAGTAGCATCTGGACTTTGCATTGCCTGTTCCAGACTCTGAGGTTTGGCATATAAGGCAAGATAAGCTTCTTCATGATCATTGGATGTCTGCCGCCAGGATCCAGGGGCATTTCTTATCCTAGTAGATCTCCTAACTGTGATAATATGTTCTGATCTGGAACTGGTAGAAGCATCTTCCATATCTGGCTGGATTTGGTACGTATGTTGTTCATTGGTGTTGATTGCACCATCAGGCAGCTGACCAATGATTTCTGTGGTTTTCTGATCTGAATTCTCCTCAAATGCAACATCCCTGCTCTTGATCAGCTTCTGAATTTTGCCATCATACACTCTATACCCTTTAGTATCTTCACAATACCCAAGAAAGATCCCTTTCCTACTCTTTGGTTCCAACTTTGAGCGTTTTTTGTCAGGGATGTGATAAAAAACATCACTGCCAAAGATCTTGAGATGCTGGAGATCTGGTTTTTTGCCTGTATATGCTTCAAAGGGCGTAGAATCATGTAGTGCTGTTGTTGGGCATCTGTTCTTGATGTATACAGCAGTAGCAACAGATTCAGCCCGACACTTGTAGTCCATTCCATTATCATGTAGCATAGATCTTCCCATCTCTACTGTTGTTCTATTCGCACGTTCTGCTACTCCATTTTGCTGTGGAGTATAAGGAACTGTGGTCTGTTGAAGTATACTAGTAGACAAGCAGTATTTTGCAAACTCCTTTGAGCAGTATTCCCCTCCATTGTCACTTTGTAGTACCTTCAATCTACACCCAGCTTGTGTTTCTGCCATGTTCTTGAAGTGCTTAAACGTCTCTAAAGCTTCATCCTTTGTTATGAGGAAGTACACCCAAGTATATCTTGTCTTGTCATCAATAAATGTCATAAAGTATATCTTGACTCCAAAGGACAGTGTTCTCATGGGGCCACATATGTCTGAGTGTACAATAGCCAATATTTTGGTGGCATTGATGCCTTCTGAAATCTTGAAACGTTGCCTAGCTTGTTTGCCAGATGAACATCCCTTACAAACATTCAATTTGATTGGAATTGAGTATTTTAGGTCCAAAACAAGCTGATTTTTTACCAATTGGCTCATTTTCTGTTCCCCAATGTGTCCTAGCCTCCTATGCCATGTCTTCCAGTTGGTTTCATCAGTTTCAGCAATGTTGACATACTCAGGTACAATGATCTTGCATTGTAACTTCTATATATTGTGATCTCTGATTTCCAAAGCTAATCTTTGTCCATTTTCACTCAATATTGGGCAGCTTAGCTTAGTAAAAACAAATTTCAGTCCCTGAGTAGTTGCTTTACTGACTGAGAGTAGGTTCTTAGCTATTCTAGGTATATAGAGTACGTCAGTCAGTTTTGCTGTTGTTGCCCCTGAGTTATCACTTATATTTAGTTGTATAGACCCACTGGCGGTAGCTTTCAATGCAGAGTTATCTCCCAGATAAACCTTTCTTACAGGAATAGTCTTTAAGTTGCTGAACCAATCATTTATACCACAAATATGCTGTGATGCTCCAGAGTCAATATACCATTCATTACTTTGGTTACTTGCACTCTCTTGTACAGTTACAAATAACTGTTCATCAGTAGTTATATGGTTTGCCTGCTCTAGTTTCTGTTTTTTGTCTGCTTGTTTTTTCTTGCATTCTCTTGCCCAGTGTCCTGGCTTTTTACTGTAGTCATAGCAGCCAGGTTTTCTTTGGTTTTGTTGCTTTCCCTTCTTTTCTGTGTGCCTTTCTGAACTGAATAAAGCGTTATCTTCAATTTTCTCTGCTTGATCATTACGTCTGAGTTCTTCATGGAGAAGTCTGCCTTTGACATAGTCTAAAGTCAAGTTGTCTACTTTGCTTTCAAAGGAAAGTATGAGTGGCTCATACTTGTCTGGTAGGCTGCAAAGCAGACAGAGTATCTTTTCTTCATTGTCTACACCAGCATTAATACTATGAAGCTCTTATGCAAGTGTCTCCATTCTGGTAATGAGTTGTAGCATGTCATCATCTGGCTTCTTCCTCATGTTGAAGAACTTTTGTTTCAAATAAAGCTTGCTTGATACTGACTTTGCTCTAAATATCTTCTCTAAGGATTCCCATGCTGCTTTGGCAGTATTTGAGGCATGGATTTGTCCAATGAAGGAGTCTTGCACATTGATGCAAATGGCATTAAAGGCCTTTCTCTCCTTCTCTTGAAACTACTCCACATCTTCTGCTGTTCCTTTGGGCTCAACTTCCTTTCCTGTTACTATGTTCCAAAGCTTTCTTTCCTCAAGGTGGATCTGCATCTTGATTCTCCAAAGTCTGTAGTTCTTCCCATCAAACCTCTCCTTTACAGGGAAGATGTTGGTGTTTCTTTGTTTGCTGATAGAAGTCATCTTTAAAATAGATCAAGGCAATTGGGGCTCATAACCTGTTGCAATTTAAGAAGTGATTTGGATATAAGGAACTTATCAAGAAATAGTGATAATAGTAAACTGTTGTTAATTCATAAAGAAGCTCAGTATTTATACCTTTGTAGAAGTAATACAGCTGTAACACTAAGTAGGGAGGGTTTCTCAATACTCAGGAGAATTCTGTAACAGTTTCAGGGTTAGTACATAATGTTTGGTAATAGTGCTGATTTGATCCTGACTATAGGGGAATAATCATGAGATCATATATCTGGACAAAGTGGTGAAGTTAAGGCAGTAAATGAGTCCTACAGTGACTAAAACTAGTCTAGAGTTGTTAAGTAAGCTTTTAGCTGCTGAATGATATCAAATAGTCCAATATTTCAACAGTGAATTCCTGACAAGTTGTGCATATTACATTGGTAACATTCTTTGATGTCAATGCCATGATACTAGCAATGCATGCTCTTATTTCAACAGTCTTTGGGTCTTAAATGGCCAGCTGCGTGCTAAAAGTCCTTTTGTTTGGTATGGACTGTATGGCACCTCCTGAAGTAGCCTTTGCTAGAAAAAGTATTAGATCTCCGAAGCCAAACAGCTGAAATTGATGGCAACATGCTACTTATTTGGTGAACTCAGCATATCTTTCAGCAGTTCAAGGATTACTGGGCTTACTTGGCTCTATAAAGCATCCTTGGCATTTTTCCCATTGTTGCTTCCGCATCATAAACTACAATCTTGCTAGTCTCATGCAATCTGCTAATGTTGTGGGAGGTAGGCTCTAGATCCTTCAGTGAGCTATCTTTTTGGGGCTACTATTATGTGTGCCATACTGGAAATACCAAACTGAGTCAGATGGCTTTGACTATGCTTCTTACTCCATTTGTACAAGATAGCAAGTGTGACTAGGTGCAGTATTAGCAACATCAGGTTGTCAGCAAGTTCCAATATGGGTATGGTGGTGACTGATCAGTGCTTAGATATGACTTGTTGAACAAATCAACAGCCATGATCTTTGTAATAATTCCTGTACTCTCTGCATGCCCATAACTGAAAGGCTTGTTACAGTCACCAACTAATCATTTTTCACTTTTTTAGCAGTGAGCAAAGTAGTTGGATCCATAGGGCACGCAGCTTAGCATATAGCAATGTAACACTTTATATCACATTCTGCCAACATTAGTACAAGCAAAAGACTGGGTTGTTAATAATGCACTGGGCCTGTATGAGCTTAAGGTCAAGTGTTGTCTTACCATGGTAAACATGATGGATTCAGTTGTGGCATCCTATTCACTTGTGATTTTGGCATTACATCCCATTCAGTTTAGCACACTTCCTTATATATGACACAAAAATGTAGAGCCAGGCTATCTGGAATCAACCAGCAGTGTAATGATTATCCATTTATGCCTTCTGCTTGGCTAGTTGCTACCCAGGATGATTTGGAGCAAAGCACCAGTAAATTTTAATAGCCCTCATTATTGCTATTGGTGAAAGCATGCCATGGCTTTAGCCCAATCTTTGCATTACTTACAAGTCAGTGAAATACTGGGCATGCTTAGCCCCACTATGTATATTTGGAAGTTTTGCCATGTCTGTTTTTGCATTGCATATTAGGATTTTGATTAATCCTCTGCTAGTTTTCTCATGTTCATGCCAGCAGAGTTGCAAGCTGACCATATTGCTGAGGCAGATGAGAATGTAGCAAAAGCAGTACCTTCAGTTGAAGACCAGCAAGGGGCTGTCCTAACATCACCACCACCTCTGTTAGCACAAATGATTTCAGCTAATACCAAAGTATTAATGAGGCAAATAGGTGCAGTGACTGACTGGATAGATGCCATGGTCCAGAGAAATCAGGAAATTGTCCAGAAACAGAATGAGCAGATAAAAGTTGTTGAGCAATCATTATCCTAGGTAGAGAAAGCAGTATCTTTGCTTCAAAGAAGGAACTCAAGTAACTCAATGTCATAAACAAGATTTGAGCCATTTCCCATTGTAGCAGCAGAGGAATACTGTGCAGTCTTTAAAGTGCAACATCAGTGCCCAAAGATAAAGCCTACAGACACACCTATCACAGCATAGGAAGGAGAAAATGTAGTGTTTAGATCAAAGCCTAGAAATCAAAAGACATTGAAGATCTTTGAAATCATTGAGTGCAATGTTGAAGTGTGGGCTATTATTCAATAGACTGTTGGAAGTCTAGCATGCCAACACCTCAAGGCCTGCACACCATGAGGCCATCAGGAACTCAAGGCCAAGTAGAATGCACCTAACTTGTTCCATGAGCATTGTGCTGGATTCAAACAAGCTAACAGATTATGGGCCTGCATTGGTATGCTAAGAAAGTATCTCAATAATAGCAGAAGCTATCATAGGCAGATGAACAAGAGTGCAATGTTGAAAAACCAGTGGCTTCATCAAGAGCCTGTTACAAGCATGGTCAACAGCTCCAAGCAGGCATCAAAGAGGCCTCAGGTAGCTAGAGGAGTGCCAATAAGGGAAAAGCAGCCAGACACAGAAGCACCAGCACAACATTTGCAAAGGAAAAGTGTAAATCTTCTCAAGAAAAACTCAGTTAAAGTAGCAATGAAGGACCTGGCAATGATAAAACAAGAAGCTACCTCAGAAGCATGTCTTGGCATGGGCTAAAGGCCTGAAACTAGCAGGAAAGAAGTGTCAGGTTACCTACAGAGTGAACAAGGGACAAGCAGGCCAAACAAATGCATCAGAGCGGCATTTATCAAGCAGAGAACATAGTTGAATACAAGAAGCAGGCAGACAAAGTAATAGTGAAAGACCTGGCAGTGATAATTGAAAAGGTCAAGGGGAAAAAGTCTACCCAAGCCAGAGACAGGGAAGCATGAGAAAAAAGCTGCAGTTCTTTCTAATCAATGCTGTGAGCCTGGAACATACTGAATCCTATCATATCCAAGAAGAATAACCAACAAGAAAACCGCTGTTTTTGCAAGAGTTGGAAGTGCAGCCAGTTGAGCTACACTCCAGTGAGGTAGATAAATCTGCAGAAAAGGCACTCTGTTCACCACAGCCTCTACATCCTCCATTGTTGACAGAATAGAGACCACACTTACACACAAAGTAGCAATATAAAGAACTCAAAAGGCTATCACAATACTTTCAGTGAAATTTGGAACATTCAAAGGCACACCAAGAGGTTGCAGCACTTCTTTGTGAGCAGTGCTCAAAAAAACGCACTTGAACATTGCAGGGACTTAGTGCAAAGACTGATAGATGAGGAGCTAGACCTTGCAGTACCTGCTGAAGACCAGGACACATGGGAACCAGGGAATGAAAAGTGGCATAAAGCTGTAGGGCTCCCTCCAAAGTAATGGAAATAGAGTGTTGCGGTAGTGTATAAGTCCACAGGAGAGATATGTCAAACCCTTCTTAAGTGCTTGGTGTTGGGTGTTTGCTGGGTGTGATAGCAAAAGCTTGCTAGGAATACTTGGGTTTTGTCTCTGCTCTAAGGTGAAGGGGAATAAAGCCACAAGCTTGTCAAAGGAAAGCTATTGAGCTACAATCCCCAGCTTAGCTAGCATCTTAACAAAAGTATGTGATGGGTTCTGCATCCTTTGAGATGACAATGTACTAAAACTTCCAAAGTCAAAACTACTGTAAGCTCAACCAGCAGCAACTTAATAGGAATGCAGCTGTGGTCAATAGTTACAAAGACAGAAAAACATCTTTGCCTGTACAACAACAAACTTGGGAAAGAATCAAATATGATAAAGATCCCTACTCTGAGTACTCCTCACAAGTAGTGCCTCCATGGCCAGTTGGCTGTCAGGATGATTTCCTGGGAGTCTCCTGTGGTCTGGAATTGGAAGTTAAGGTAGCAGCAGGTAGCAGTGATCACACTAATTAACAAGTTGGTATAATGATAAAAGGGATGATGATTTATTGTTGAGGGATTGCCTCACTTATACATATTTCTCACTGGCTAGGTGATTAATCATGCTGCTCCAAAAGGTTCAACAGGTCAAATAGAAATCTTGATGACATCAGCATGAGCTAAGAATGTTCAAGTAGGTGGCAGAAGGTTTTAAGAGGCAAAGCACACCAAACCAATCAGGAATCCGTATTCTGAGGCCTGTGTAACATGAGGATACCATATAGAGTACAAAAGTAGCAGGGATAGCAACACAATGTGGTCATGTGTCTTTAGTAGAATTTCAAATTTTCACAACATTTTAGGGCCTCTCATTTAGTCTGGGGCCCATTAATATGGACTAATCAGGCATAGACTAAGTTTGCACCCTCATTGATAAAGTAACTTGAGCTATTACTGATCTGATTGAATATTCTGGCTTGTAGCAATTATCTCTGCCCAAAAATCTTGAGATATTATAGCTCATGGATCAAGAATCTTGCAATATCATTTGTTGATCTGTCTGCATGTTCTGCAGCTCCATTTATTGGTGGAAAGTACAGTACTGTTGTCTCTTGCTTTATCCCATGAATTTTGCAAAAGTGGATGAAGAGTTTTGAGATATATTGCCCACCATTTTCTGAGCATATTTTCCAAAATTTTCACCAGTTTCCCTCTCCACCATGGCTTAAAGCTCCCTGAGCATAAACAGAGTTTTTTCCTTTTATTCAATGAAGTAAACCCGTATATATCTTGTGCTTTTATTAGTAAAAGGGATTAAATACTTCATCCTGACTCAGGATATATTTTGCATATATCTGTATAGATCTGATTGAATTGTGTGAGTACTGTGTAGTAGCCACTCTTTGCCAAGAGCTCCCCTAGAGTCCTACCCAGTGTCTCCCCAGTATCCTCTCTATGGGTCCCTCATAAGTCCTTCCTTCTATTCGTGTCCTCACCTAATTAGATCACTTACTATAACAGGAAGGTACCCCTATTTCATAACACATTTTCTATCACTTAAGCCTCTATCAGTGAGATATATATATAGCCAATTGTGACAAGTTGAAAGAAACATATTTTTCACATAATATAAATGAGTCTTGATTACCTTGCTACCTTGCTACCTTGCTACCTTCTATTGGAAGCTATCCTGAGCCAAGTGGTACTGACTTGGTTACAAGCCCTCTCAGCTACCAACTACAATCAGTAATTATCACAAATTGGATCTAATTTTTGTTAGATTGGACTAGCACAAAGCTAATGAGTGGTTATCAGGCTTGTTTTCTATATATGCAGGCTTCTCAGTGCTCCAAATTTGCTGGGGGATCAGCTTTTAACCTAGAAACCAACTGACTTTATTATTTGGCTCAAACAATCAAAATTGTTGTACCTAAACCCAAAGTAAAAAAATAAAGGCCAGCAAGATACCTTTGTAATATCAGCTGAATCTCAAGTTTTGCAATATTGACAATTCTCAATACCTCTGTTGTTAGCTTATGAGCAAATAAGTAAAAAACTCTCCAGTAGGAGAGTAGGTCAATTACCATCTATATCAAATTTGGTAATTAGCTGCCCATTACTTCCATCAAAAAATGCATTTAAAATTCTGGACCAAAAACACCAGCTGAATACCAGCAAAATACCATTTGAATACCAGTAGAATACCAGCTGAAAATCAGATGAAATCCAGGTTTGAGTTTTTCATAGGGCAAAGTTCTTGTGCCAATGTGTTGGAGTTTCTTCCTTTAAGTTACTTATGTTGCATTCAGCTTGGGCTGACTTAGAGCTCTAGTATCCAAAGCAATATGGGCACCATTTTGATTAGAGCACCTGCACCCAGTATTGTAAAAACTGAAACAGAGTCCTTCACCTGTGACCTTTTGACTGACAGTAGTTCCTAAACGTTTCTGGTGCAAAGAGTGCATATTTAAAGGTACATGTGTACCTTCCTTCAATACTTCCAAGGGTTACCTGGATAGTACCCTCTCCAACTGCATTCAGTGGTATGTTGTCACCCATGAAAACCTTCTTAATTGAAATTGATTGATATCAGGTAAAAAATTCTGTTGGGTGTATAAAAACTTGAGATGCACTAGGGTCAATGTATCACATTTGCAAAGCCTTGTTTGTGGTCATATTGAGTGCAGATATAGGTAATCTAACTTCAGTTATTGCATCATTTCCATATGCAGACTTTTTTTGCTAATTTTATCTCCTTCTGAGGCACTGGGCTGATGTGAGTTTATTTCTTTCAGATAGCCGCAAAACAGATTGCTGATGCCTTTGAAGGAGCCTTAGTACTTCCTGTTTAGTTGCTATTGCTTATCAAAGCATTTTACTGTTCCTTCTTGTTGGCACTTGGTTTTATTGACACTTGATCTAGGTGCCTTCCATAAGTGAAATTAAGGTCCAATCTTTAGTTCTCAACCATGGGACTGAAACAAGGCCCTGAAGCCTTTCTGTCAGGCTGTTCAGGATCAGTGAGTCCCAGCAAGGTATTTTGTTGGTATTACTCTTATATTTGTGGTAACCAACTTATGTGCATATTTAGGAAGTTTTGTATATTTTTGCAACATCAATTGAAGTATTTGAGGACAATTGGCATTGATGTGGAGAATTTGAGAAGTACCATGTTGCCAACTTGTAGATTTATTGATCAAAATTGTGGTATTAATACTGTTGGTAGAGCAAGACAAAGAAATCTGTAGAGCTTACTAAGGAAGATCCAAAAAGTATATGCACAATATTTGGGTCTTTCCTACAACCCTAAGAGTGATCATAATCCAGGTACCTGATAATTTAGTGAAACTATTCTAAGTAAATCCCAACAGGAAATTAGGTCAGAACAGAATGCTAATCACAAACTAATATCTATATGACTAAGTGAACAAGAATATTAAGGCAACAACTCAATAATTACAGCTCTTCCACCAAACAAAATGCTCATAATTATCAAACATATACCAGAATTTATAATCAGTAATAAGCATATAAGGTTTGACTGTGCTGCATTCTGTACTAATGTAGTAACAACAGTATATACATTTGTGTTCAACTTTTTTGAGCAGGCAATCTACAATGCAAAGTGCATATCTATCAAATAGAATGCTTAAGCATTTGCATGATCTGTTATTAGTACTTGGCAGAAACTTTGATCATTTGTATGAGATTGAACAACAAGTTGAGCTTGATTTTCAGATTGTAATAGTAGTATAGTCTTTAGTCTATGCAATGATCCTTATGTGGGCAATGTTGATTAACATTTGGTCACCTTCAGGGCTTGTCATATAGAGCACATCTTGAGTTTGTTTGTTTCTGGGTAATAGTCTAGTTCATTACTTTACTGAGTGTGTATATGAAGCTCAGGTCCAGTTACCTCCATCATATAGACTCTATACATGGTAAAAATAATGACCTACTTTAGCAAAGTTAAGTTCTTCTCATTTATGCCTGATCTGGAGTTTGCTCATTTCCTGGCACCATGGCACAAACAGCATGGCAAAGAAGAGATTCCTACATAGCTTTGAACTGAGATGGCTTTCTCCCACCTCAACCATATCTGTTTAGTAATTCATATCCGCAAAAAATGATCCAGAGAAGTCATCTTTGTTTTTGTCTAGTAGCAACAACTGCTATTAAAATTATTGTGATGATCCCATCAAAAGGCCATCACAAATTCAAGTCCCATGACTAAGAAGTATTAATCCCATCAGGACACTGTGCTAAGACTGTCAAAAAAATAATTTTACCCCAGATATTATCAAAAACTTGGTCAAAATATTTCATCTCAACAATGCAAATGTGGCTTTTGATTGGTTCTCTGCCAGTTTCCTCACTTTCTTGTCCCAGACACTCTATCAACTCCTACATTTGTGGGCATTGATTGGCTATTGCCTTGTACTCACACTCCTTACTACCTGACTCAACTGTTTCTCTTACTTTTTATGCATACAAATTGAATAACTCTGTTGAAACTTAGCTGTAACACTGTTGTGGGGTCACAGTGACACCCACTGACAGATGTACTCATTCCCATGCTTTCTACTTCCTTATTTCTCTACCACCTTATGTTAGTTTTAGCCCATTTGTCTTACTTGATTGGTACTATCCCATAAGCTGGCTGACCATCACACCAGCTTACCTTATTGCATAAGTTAGCCCTCACTCTAAATAGGATTACTTGATGTAGGTGATTCTATACTAGGCAGGTACCCACAACAGAACCTGTAACACATGACCAAACCATGCCATTGTCTCTACCACTTTCATACCATACAGAGCACCCCTATGTTACACAGGTTTCAGAACACTGATCCCTGATTGGTTGGGTGTGCTGTGCTTCTTAGAACCTTCTGGCACCTACTTAGAGCATTCTTAACTCATTCTGATGTCATCAGGATTTCTATTTGACCACTGTGACCTTATAGAACAGCATGATTACTAATCTCTTTCCTAGTGAGAAAAGTATGTAAGGGAGGCAATCCCTCAATATTCAGTTATCATCCCTTTTATCAATATACCAACTTGTTAATTAGGGTGATCATTGCAACCTGCTGCTACCTGAACTTCCTACCTCAGACCACAGGACACTCCCAAGACACCATGCTGACAGCCAACTGGCCTTGGAGGCACTACTTGTGAGGAGTACTCAGGGTAGGGATCTTTATCATATTTGATTCTTTCCCAAGTTTGATCTTGTATAGACAGAGATGTTTTTCTGTCTTTGTAACTATTGACTACAGCTGCATTCTTATTAAGTTGCTGCTGGTTGAGCTTACAGTAGTTTTGACTTTGGAAGTTTTAGTACATTGTCATCTCAAGGATGCGGAACCCATCACATACTTTTGTTAAGATGCTAGCTAAGTTGGGGATTGTAGCTCAATAGCTTTCCTTTGACAAGCTTGTGGCTTTATTGCCCTTCACATTGGATTAGAGACAGAGCCCAAGTATCCCTAGCAAGCTTTTGCCAAAGGTTATTGCATCCAGTGAACACCCCACACAAAACACTTGAGAAGTGTTGGATATATCTCTCCCTTGGACCTATACACTACCACACTGGTAATGAGCCCCAAGCTGCCACTTGCTGCAATGTATTCTACTGCTATTACTGGAATATTCCCTTCTGCTGAAAAGTAGGATAGATCTAACCATTAAGTCTGGAAGGTGAAGATAAATAGGCTGCTACAAGAAAGAGGCCTTTAGGATATGGTCATGGGAGAAGAATGCTCTCCTAAAATATCAAGGAGAAAGCCTTGAAGTGCCTTTAGCTGCACTTGCATCAATGTTTACAACAAATTGCTAATTCAATGCTCAGGAGCAAATGCCATAAAGAATGCCTGGAGGGTATAAGAAGACACATACCAGCCTTGTTCAGCAGCTAAGTAAGCTCAGACATATTTTTGCTCTCAAGCACAAAAATGAAGAAAATTGCTAATTCAATCCTCATGTCAAAAGTGGAGACAAATTGCTAATTCAATGCTCAGGAGCAAATATTACAAAGAAAGCCTGGAAGACATTAGAAGACATCTACTTGTTATGCTCAGTGGCTTAGAAAGTGCATATTAGATAGTAACTCTTTACTATAAATATACGGCTAGGTGAAGAAATGAAAAATCTAACTACCAGAATATCCCTGTTGGCAGACAAGACGGACTATATGGGTGTACCAGTTACTGATGAATATGTAATAGCTTCCATCCTGAATAGCCTGGCAGACAGGCTTCAGGGCTCTGTGTCAGCCCTACAGTCTAGAACTGAAGATTTGACCTTTTATTACATATACAGAAGGAACCTTGATGTAGAATTAAGATAATCAACCACTAATGAGAAGGAAGAAGAAAATGCTTTAGTGGGTAACAATAACCAAACAAGTGCTTTAAGAGTCTTGGAGATATTAGTAGTGATTGGTAGAGCAAGTAAATTATGTGGTTCTCACTAAATCATTCATTCAATGTTAAAGTAGTATTTGTACTTTTACATAGTCTTGGCACAACAAGCACATAGAATAGGATTAGGATGGTCTCAGCAGCATGTGTGCAAAGTTTGGTACCAATTGGGCAATTTAGAGAATACTGACCAAATCCTTTGTTGGGATTTAGTTGGAATATTTCACCAAAATATCAGATCCCCAGAACATGAAAATTCTCAAATATTTGTAGGTAATGATTCAAGTAATCAAGTCAGGTGAGTATTCAGGTAGAAACTCAAATTATAGAACTTAATGGAGGTACTCAAGACCCTTTAAAGACAACAGCAACCTGTTTTGCAACTACAGCAAAAGGAAAGTACACACATCAGACTGGTGCCCCAAAAGGAGATAATCAGCATAAAAAGCCTGCATATGGAAATGCTGCAACATCTGAGGATAGAATACTCATATCCATACTAAATATGATCACAAACAAGGATTCTTAGATGGGGTCTATTGATTCTGAGACCTCTCAGCAATTGGCACACCTAAAAAAACATTTTACACAATATTAAGAAACTCCTGTCAAGAAGGTTATCATGGGTACATAAGAGCACCCAATTCAATTGGAGAGTGAACCATCCAAGTAAACCCTAGAAGTAGTCATGGAAGCCATACATCTAGCCTCAAAGAAGTATTATATGAACCAGAAATAGTCAAAAACCTATTATCTGGGAAACAAGGCAGACAACCATATAAGAGTTCTGGGTTACTTTCAACCAA
This sequence comes from Basidiobolus meristosporus CBS 931.73, assembly GCA_002104905.1. NCBI lineage: Eukaryota > Fungi > Basidiobolomycota > Basidiobolomycetes > Basidiobolales > Basidiobolaceae > Basidiobolus > Basidiobolus meristosporus. Next base: position 16,558 of record MCFE01000899.1, read on the forward strand.
GAAAAATATTAGAACTAATTCACTCAGAGCTGTGTGTGTTATTAATATACACAAGGTAGGAGAGTAGAGCTAGGCAAATTCCTTGAGCTTAGATAGAGCTTCTATCTTTCTCTACATGCAGTTGACCCACATGTTGTTTAAGCATCAATAAAAGGGATTAAATACTTCATCCTACCTAAGAATAAATTTTGCATAGGTTCACACAGATCTGAGTGAATTAGATCTATTTTTTCTTAGTTTGATCAACTCAGAGCTCTTGAATAATTATTTGGCTTGTTACCCATATATGCAGGCTGCACAGTGCTCTAAATTAGCCAGGGGATCAATTTTATTCCAGAAAATAGCTGATCCTTGATCATGTTGTGCATAAAATCAAAACTGATGTGTCCAAATCACCTGTACCAGAGCATTGGTGCTTCTTCATTTAAGTTATTTATATTGGCACTCAGATATGGTGGAATAAAAGTCAACCTGTACAGATTCTTAGCTCTGATACCCAAAGAAGTATGGGCACCAATTTGATCAGTGATCCTGCATCCTGAATTGTCAAAACTGAAGCTGAATTCTTCTGAAGTGGCCTTGCTTACGGATAGTAGGCTCTTGGCTATTCCTGGTGAATATAATACTTCTTTGAAGGTAAGTGTATGGCTTCCTTCACTGCTTTCAAGGCTTACCTGGATAGTTCCTTCTCCCACTACAGCAAGTGTTCTATTGTCACCCATGAAAACCTTCTTGATTGGAATTTCTTGATGTTAGGTGAAAAGTTCTTTTTGGTGTGCAAAGTGTCAAGATGCTCCAGAGACAATGTACCACATCTGAGAGTCCTTGTTTATGAGCACATTTAGTGCAGATATGGATAGTCTATCCTCTGTTGTTGCAGCATTTCCATATTCAGGCTTATTTTGCTGATTTTCTCACATTTTGAAGCACAGGTTGGATGTGTGTCCTTCCCATTTGCAGTAGTTACAAAACAGGCTGCTGTTGCCTTTGAAGGGTCTTGAGTATTAAAATTATTAAATTGCTTCCTGAATATTCACACTAACTTAGTCATATAGATCTTATCCTTTGATTAGCATTCTGTCCTGACCAAATTTCTTGTTGGGATTTACTTGGAATATTTTCATCAAATTATCAGGTACCCAAGTTAGGATCTTTCTCAAGGTTGTCAAAAGCCCCCAAGCTTTGCTCTCATATTTCTTGGACCTTCCCTAGCAAACCCTACATGATTTTTTGCTCTACTTTATCAAAAATATAAATACTATACTTTTGATCAGTAAATCTACAAGTGAATAATATGAAAATCCTCTAGTTCTCCACATCACTTCCAATACTCCTCAGAATATTGTAACATTGAGTACCTCCTTTGTTAGTTACCATTGCTTATTAAAGCATTTTCTTCTTCCTTTTTATTAGCACTGTGGTAGGGTAAACATACCTCCCACAGACAAGTTTATTTATATAGTCATTATGATATACTTATCCATATTCTATCTTATCAGTATTATCCCATTCTTCTTTTGCCCATATTATCAGTATTATCCCCATATGATGTTTACCCTTATTAGTTATTAGCATTAGTTATCCTAGAAGTTATTCAGCCTTGTGATCAGTATATGTATCTACGCAAGGCAAGTACCCGCGTCAGTACCTGTGACACATGACCTAGGTCTATGTTACCATCCCTACCATTTCAATACCATATATGGTATTTCTATGTTGCACAAGTCTCAGACTACTGATTCCTGATTGGTTGAATGTGCTGTGCCGTTTAGAACCTTCCAGGACATTCTTGGCATATTTTTAGCTCATAGTGATGTCATCAAGAATTCCATTAATACCTAGAATCTTCTAGATTTTTGCCCTTAGTAATAACTTGGCAATCAGGAAAAGTATTTAAGGGAAAGCAATCCCTCATCAATAAATCATCCCTTCTATCAGTAACACTTCTACCTTATTGATTAGCAGTTGATCACTGCACCTTCCTTCAACAGTACATCTCAGACCTGCCTTCAAGGAGCTTTTCAGGGTAGTGCACAAGACACACAGAGGCCTTTGGAGACACTTGGAGCACCTAGGAAGCTAGAGAAGCAGGAGCTTTTATCATAGTGACATATTGACACAGACACCACAAGTATAGACACAGAGGTTATTGCACCCATCAGACACCTCACACACCTTGAGTTGTGTAGCTTCTCCCAGGAGTACCTCTACACCACCACAGCACTTAATTATCTGAGTTCTTCATCCAGGAGCCTTCCATATAAGTAATTTAAGGTCATATCTGCAGTTGTGGGCTCTAGGTCTGATGCAAGGCCCCAAAGCTTATCTGTCAGGCTATTTAGAAAGGTAGCCATCACATCCGCATTATTGGCTGGTACTCCCACATATTGCACTTAATCCATTAGCAGGGGATTTCTGTTGATTAGATTTTTCCCTTTATCTCCTGGCAGAATCTCTGTAGTTAAGCACTTTGTCTAAGATACATTTTCTTAGCAGCTGAACATGACTAGTATCTGTCCTCTAATGCCTTCCAGGCATTCCTTGTAGTTTTTGCTCCTTAGCATTGAACTAGCAATTTGTCTATGACATTAAGGCAAATGCTGTTAAGGCACTTTACTCTTTCTTCTGGTACTCTAAGGATTCCTCTCTCAATTTTAAGGAGGGCATTTTTCTTCCATGACAATATCCCAAAGGCCTCTTTCTTGTAGCAGCATCTTCATCTTCACCTTCCACACTTGGTAGTCAGATTCATCATGCTTTTCAGCAGAGGGAAATATTCTGGCAATAGCAGTAGTAGACATTGCAGAGAGTGACAGCTTGGGGCTTATAGCCTGCCATAATAGTCTTGGAGATATCAGAAGTGATTGCGACAACAAGTATATCATGAGGTATTTGCTTAATGGTTTATTAAATGTAAAAGTAGTATTTATACTTTTACATAGTCTTGGCATAGTAAGCACATAGAATAAGCTTAGGAATATCCCATGTGCATTTGTGCAGAGTTTGGGGCTGTCAGGATAGATCAGCAAACTTTCATGTTCTGGGTATCTGATATTTTGGTGAAAATATTCCAAGTAAATCCCAACAAAGAATTTGGACAGTATTCTTTAGGATTTGAATGTAATGCTCTAAGTGACTAAGATAGGTGAATACTTGTGTGGAATACAATCTTGGCAACAGCTCCAAAGCTGATGATGCACCAAGTTTGGAAGTCAGAAGATCTATCATTGGATTCACTTTTCTTCAATGTAAAGAAGCAATTTCATGGAACTTAAAAAAGCAATCAACTGTGTCACACTCCACCATAGAGACAAATTGTATGGCAGCCTGTGAAGCTATCAAAAAAGCAATGTGTCTAAGGAAGTGTTTTAAAGATATAGGTGTATGTATAAAATGTTGCAAGAGTTTTGGAGATACTGGGAGTGATTGGGATGACAAGTAGATTATGTGGTTATCACTTAATGATTTATTGAATGTAAAAGTAGTATTTATACTTTTACATGGTCTTGGCATTGCAAACACATAGAATAGGCTAAGGAAGGTTCCAAGAACATGTGTGCAAAGTTTGGGGCTGTTTGGACAACTTTGAGAATTTTCATGTTCTGGATACCCGGTATTTTGGTGAAAATATTCTAAGTAAATCCCATCAAGTATTTTGGTCAGTATTCTCTAGGATTTGAAAGTAATGATCTAAGTGACTAAGTTATGTGAATATTTAGGTGGAAATACAAATCTTTACAACATAAAAATGCTGATTACTTAATTTCAAGATAATCACATATGAGAGCATGTTTCAAAATTTGTAGTTCCACCTTAATATTCACCTACCTTGCTCACTAAGCATATCACCTACAAAACTTAGAGAATACTGATCAAGTTCTTGTCTGGAATTTTCTTGGAATATTTTAACCAAAATATCAGGTACCCAAACATGAAAATTCTCAAAGTGGTCCAAGCAGCTCCAAACTTTGCACACATGTTGTTGGGACCTTTCTAAGCCTATTGTGTGTTGTAAGAATTTGTATTTCCACCAAATTTCTCACCTAACTTAGTCACTTATATCATCACCTTCAGATCCTAGAGAATACTGACCAAATTCCTTGATAGGATTTACTTAGAATATTTTCACCAAAATACCAGGTATCCAGAGCATGAAAATTCTCAAAGTTGTCCAAACAGCCCCAAGCTTTGTACACATGCTCTTGGGACCTTCCTTAACCTATTCTACATGTTTATTATGCCAAGACCAGGTAAAAGTATAAACACTACTTTTACATTCAATAAATCATTAAATGAAAACCACATAATCTACTTGTTCTCCCAATCACTTCCAATATCTCCAAGACTCTTACAACAGGTTATGAGCCCTGAGCTGTCACTCGCTGAGATGTCTACCACTGCTACTACTAGAATTTTTCCCTCTGCTGAAAAGTTGGATGGATCCAACTGCAAAGTGTGGGAGGTGAAGATGAAGATGCTGCTACAAGAAAGAGGCCTTTGGGATATTGTCATGGGAGAAGAATGCCCTCCTAAAAGCAAGGGAGAGGAAGCCTTAAAGTACCAGAAGAAAGAACAAAGTGCCTTTGACTGCATTTGCCTTAATGTCAAAGACAAATTGCTAATTCAATGCTCAAGAGCAAAAATGGCAAAGAATGCCTGGAAGGCATTAGAAAACACCTACCAGTCATGTTCAGCTGCTAAGAAAATGTGTCTGAGACAAAAATTCTTAACTACAAAGATGCTGCCAGGAGAAGAAATGAAAAATCTAATTAACAGAATTACCCTGCTGGTAGATGAGATGGAATCTGTGGGCATACCAACTTCTGATGAGGATGTGATAGTTACCATCCTGAATAGCCTGACAGACAAGTTTCAGGGCCTTGTGTCAGCCCTGTTGTAAAAATTTGTAATTCCACCTAAATATTCACCTAACTTTGTCACTTAGATCATCACCTTCAAATCCTAGAGAATACTGACCAAATTCCTTGTTGGGATTTACTTAGAATATTTTCACCAAAATACCAGGTACCCAGAACATGAAAATTCTCAAAGTTGTCCAAACAGCCCCAAACTTTGCACACATGCTCTTGGGATCTTCCTTAACCTATTCTACGTGTTTGTAATGCCAAGACCAGGTAAAAGTATAAATACTACTTTTACATTCAATAAATCATTAAGTGAAAACCACATAATCTACTTGTTCTCCAAATCACTTCCAATATCTCCAAGACTCTTACAACAGGTTATGAGCCCCAAGCTGTCACCCTCTGCAATGTCTACTACTGCTATTACTGGAATTTTTCCCTCTGCTGAAAAGTTGGATGGATCTAACTACCAAGTGTGGAAGGTGAAGATGAAGATGAAGATGCTGCTACAAGAAAGAGGCCTTTGGGATATTGTCATGGGAGAAGAATGCCCTCCCAAAAGCAAGGGAGAGGAAGCCTTAAAGTACCAGAAGAAAGAACAAAGTGCCTTTAACTGCATTTGCCTTAATGTCAAGGACAAATTGATAATTCAATGCTCAAGAGCAAAAACGGCAAAGAATGCCTGGAAAGCATTAGAAGACATCTACCAGTCATGTTCAGCTGCCAAGAAAATGTATCTGAGACAAAAATTCTTTACTACAAAGATGCTGCCAGGGGAAGAAATGAAAAATCTAATTAACAGAATTACCCTGCTGGTAGATGAGATGGAATCTGTGGGCGTACCAACTACTGATGAGGATGTGATAGTTACCATCCTGAATAGCCTGACAGACAAGTTTCAGGGCCTTGTATCAGCCCTAGAGTCCAGAACTGAAGATTTGACCTTAAATTACGTATATGGAAGGCTCCTGGATGAAGAATTATGAAAATCAAGCACCAATAAGAAGGGAGAAAAAAATGTTTTAATAAGCAATGATAACCAACAAAGGAGGTACCCAAGACCCTACAAAGCAACAGCAACCTGTTTTGTAACTACTGCAAAAGGCAAGGACACACATCAGACCGGTGTCTCAAAAGAAAGATAATCAGCAAAAGAAGCCTGAATATGGAAATGCTGCAACAACTGAAGATAGACTATTTATATCTGCACTAAATATGACCACAAGCAAGGATTCTCAGACGTGGTATACTGACTCTGGAGCATTTCAACACTTTACACACCAAAAAGAACTTTTTACCCAATAGACTTGTTCCATTGTGCCATTGATCATAGTGCCAGAGAGTGCTGTATATTTTGTTATTAATTTGATATTTTAGGGTCATATGCATGTCAATTTTGATCCCAAATTGGCACTGTATGGCACCATCTGGCACTCTGAGGCATGATCAGGCACCATCTGGCATGCTATGGCACTATTGGGCACTATGATCAGCTGGAATGATGGAACAAGTCTAATATCAAGAAATTCCAATTATGAAGGTTTTCATGGGTGACAATAGAACACTTGATGCAGTGGGAGAAGGAACTATCCAAGTAAACCTTAGAAGCAGTGAAGGAAGCCATACACTGACCTTTAAAGAAGCACTCTATGTACCAGAAATAGCCAAGAACCTACTCTCTGTAAGCAAGGCCACAGCAGAAGGACTCAGTTTCAGTTTTGACAATTCTGGATGCAGGATCACTGATCAAAATGGTGCTCATATTGCTTTGGGGATCAGAGATCAGAATCTATACAAGTTGACTATTATTCCATCATATCTGGAAGCCAATATAAGTAACTTAAATGAAGAAACACCAATGCTCTTGCACAGGAGATTTGGGCATATCAATTTTGATTATTTGCGCAAATTGATCAAAGATCAGCAAATTTCTGGAGTGAAAGTTGATCCTCCAGCTAATTTGGAGCACTGTGACGCCTGCATATATGGGAAACAAGCCAGACAACCGTTCAAGAGCTCTGGGTTAATCAAAACTAAGAAAAAATTAGATCTCATACACTCAGGTCTGTGTGGACCTATGCAAATTTTATCCTTTGGCGGGATGAAGTATTCAATCACTTTTATTGATGATTATACAAGATACACATGGGTCTAATTCATGGAGAGAAAGGAAGAAGCTCTGTCTAAGCTCAGGGAGTTTAAAGCCATGGTGGAGAGAGAAACTGGTGAAAAAATCAAGAAAATACGCTCTGACAATGGTGGAGAATATACCTCAAAACTCTTCATCCACTTCTGCAAAATTCATGGGATAAAGCAAGAGACTACTGTACCATATTCCCCACAGCAAAATGGAGTAGTAGAATGTGCTTACCAATCAATAATTGATATGGCAAGATCTATGATCCATGATCAAATATTATCCTATGTTTTTTTGGTGGAATCAGTTGCCACTGCTGTATACCTTAAAAATAGGAGTTATAACAGAATACTTTGTGATTCTACTCCATTTGAAGCATGGTATGGATACAGACCAAGTGCAGAACATCTAAGAATATTTGGGTGTACAGCATATGCCAAAAAACTGGCCGGAAATCAGTCAAAACTTGAGCCAAAAAGTGTAAAATGCATATTTTTGGACTACTGCAATGAGAGTAAGGCATACAGACTCTACAATACCAAAGCAAAGAAGCTGATCAAGTCCAGGGATGTGTTGTTTGATGAAAATTCAAAATTTTCACACAAAATGACATCAGATGCTGACAAAATTTGATCTCAAGTCCACCAATTGTCAGGATTGAATCAGAGCAAAACAATGAAAATTTTTTCACTCCAGAGGACTCTACAACCGTGGTTCAGCCAGAATCAGTGCCTAGGAATATCCCAGAAGTGATCATTCCAGCATCAAATGCCCGGAGATCCAATAGGGCAAGAAATAGCCCAAATTACTATATCAATGAGGGTACAAACTTAGCCTATGCCTATTCAGTCCATATTGATGAACCCCAGACTGTAAAAGAGGCCCTAAATAGCCCTCACACAAAGTTTTGGAGATCTGCAATGACTGAGGAATTTCAGGCCCTGATGGAAAATCAAACTTGGGACTTAGTCAAATTACCAATCAACTGAATATCAATTGGATGCAGATGGGTCTTAAAGACAAAATACAAGGCTGATGGTATAATTGAGAGATACAAAGCAAGACTTGTAGCCAAAGGATACTCTCAAACAAAAGGACATGACTATACTGAGACCTTTGCACCGGTAGCCAAGTTTAATTCCATCAGATTAATACTGGCTATTGCAGCCAAATATAAGTTTTTTATTCATCAAATGGATGTAAAAACTGCATTTTTGCATGGAGAACTTGATGATGACGTGTATATGGACCAGCCTGATGGGTTTGTTGACCAAGATAACCCCCATTTGGTCTGCAAGCTTAAAAAGTCACTATATGGTCTCAAACAATCTCCAAGAGCCTGGAATTGCAAGATAGATTCTTATTTGGAATCTTTGAGTTTCAAAAGAAGTAATGCTGACTTTAGTATATACTATAAGCCAGATAGAGCAAATCCAGTTCTATTAGCTCTATATGTGGATGATCTTATTATAGCTGCCAATAACCTAGAAACATTGGAAGAGACTAAATCCAGCCTATGTAAGGAGTTCAAGATGTCTAATCTAGGAGAGCTTAATTACTATTTAGGGATTAAGTTCTCCATAGACAGAAGTACCCAGACTATCACCCTAAGCCAATCCAAGTATATTCAAGATATACTAAAGAAGTACCAAATGTAAGACTGTAATCTGGCAGCTACTCCAATGGAGACAAACCTTAACTTGGTCAAAACTCAACCAAGTCAAGAGAGCTTGGTGCCATCTGAAAGCCCTGACTTTCCTTATCAATCTATGGTTGGCATTTTGATGTATATCATGCTTGGAACACGTCCAGATATCTCATATTCAGTGGGAGTTGTGAGCCAACATAATCAGAACTATGGATCTGATCATATTGCAGCAGTTAAGCGGATTTTTAGATACCTAAAAGGAGCTGCTGATAACTGCTTAAGATACACTTATAAGGATTCAGAACAGGATCTTGTGGGATACTCTGATGCTGATTGGGGACAAAATTTAGAAGACAGAAGATCCACCACAGGATACACCTTTCTTTACTGTAAAGGGGCAAAACCACATAATCTACTTGTTCTCCAAATCACTTCCAATATCTCCAAGACTCTTACAACAGGTTATGAGCCCCAAGCTGTCACCCTCTGCAATGTCTACTACTGCTATTACTGGAATTTTTCCCTCTGCTGAAAAGTTGGATGGATCTAACTACCAAGTGTGGAAGGTGAAGATGAAGATGAAGATGCTGCTACAAGAAAGAGGCCTTTGGGATATTGTCATGGGAGAAGAATGCCCTCCCAAAAGCAAGGGAGAGGAAGCCTTAAAGTACCAGAAGAAAGAACAAAGTGCCTTTAACTGCATTTGCCTTAATGTCAAGGACAAATTGATAATTCAATGCTCAAGAGCAAAAACGGCAAAGAATGCCTGGAAAGCATTAGAAGACATCTACCAGTCATGTTCAGCTGCCAAGAAAATGTATCTGAGACAAAAATTCTTTACTACAAAGATGCTGCCAGGGGAAGAAATGAAAAATCTAATTAACAGAATTACCCTGCTGGTAGATGAGATGGAATCTGTGGGCGTACCAACTACTGATGAGGATGTGATAGTTACCATCCTGAATAGCCTGACAGACAAGTTTCAGGGCCTTGTATCAGCCCTAGAGTCCAGAACTGAAGATTTGACCTTAAATTACGTATATGGAAGGCTCCTGGATGAAGAATTATGAAAATCAAGCACCAATAAGAAGGGAGAAAAAAATGTTTTAATAAGCAATGATAACCAACAAAGGAGGTACCCAAGACCCTACAAAGCAACAGCAACCTGTTTTGTAACTACTGCAAAAGGCAAGGACACACATCAGACCGGTGTCTCAAAAGAAAGATAATCAGCAAAAGAAGCCTGAATATGGAAATGCTGCAACAACTGAAGATAGACTATTCATATCTGCACTAAATATGACCACAAGCAAGGATTCTCAGACGTGGTATACTGACTCTGGAGCATTTCAACACTTTACACACCAAAAAGAACTTTTTACCCAATAGACTTGTTCCATTGTGCCATTGATCATAGTGCCAGAGAGTGCTGTATATTTTGTTATTAATTTGATATTTTAGGGTCATATGCATGTCAATTTTGATCCCAAATTGGCACTGTATGGCACCATCTGGCACTCTGAGGCATGATCAGGCACCATCTGGCATGCTATGGCACTATTGGGCACTATGATCAGCTGGAATGATGGAACAAGTCTAATATCAAGAAATTCCAATTATGAAGGTTTTCATGGGTGACAATAGAACACTTGATGCAGTGGGAGAAGGAACTATCCAAGTAAACCTTAGAAGCAGTGAAGGAAGCCATACACTGACCTTTAAAGAAGCACTCTATGTACCAGAAATAGCCAAGAACCTACTCTCTGTAAGCAAGGCCACAGCAGAAGGACTCAGTTTCAGTTTTGACAATTCTGGATGCAGGATCACTGATCAAAATGGTGCTCATATTGCTTTGGGGATCAGAGATCAGAATCTATACAAGTTGACTATTATTCCATCATATCTGGAAGCCAATATAAGTAACTTAAATGAAGAAACACCAATGCTCTTGCACAGGAGATTTGGGCATATCAATTTTGATTATTTGCGCAAATTGATCAAAGATCAGCAAATTTCTGGAGTGAAAGTTGATCCTCCAGCTAATTTGGAGCACTGTGACGCCTGCATATATGGGAAACAAGCCAGACAACCGTTCAAGAGCTCTGGGTTAATCAAAACTAAGAAAAAATTAGATCTCATACACTCAGGTCTGTGTGGACCTATGCAAATTTTATCCTTTGCGGGATGAAGTATTCAATCACTTTTATTGATGATTATACAAGATACACATGGGTCTAATTCATGGAGAGAAAGGAAGAAGCTCTGTCTAAGCTCAGGGAGTTTAAAGCCATGGTGGAGAGAGAAACTGGTGAAAAAATCAAGAAAATACGCTCTGACAATGGTGGAGAATATACCTCAAAACTCTTCATCCACTTCTGCAAAATTCATGGGATAAAGCAAGAGACTACTGTACCATATTCCCCACAGCAAAATGGAGTAGTAGAATGTGCTTACCAATCAATAAT